>JAAAKO020036852.1:0-28275 GCA_010015015.2 Bolitophila cinerea | reverse complement strand
TTTACATATTTCACACATTTTATACATTGCTCATAATATTGTTTGTATACATTTTAAAATTTACAAAATAGGTATCAAACAATGAGAACGCAAAATATTTTTTACGAATATTCATAATATGTGACAACTTCCGTAATATACTATAATATATTAAGAATATTTAGAATATGAATAATAATAAGAAAAAATAAAAAATATAGAGAATATAACAAAATATTATGGTATTATATTTTTTCAGTTGGTATAGATAACAGCTGACTCCAGTCAACTGCAACTTCAAATCGTTGATTGACTTTATTATTACACTGCAGTAATACAACAATCGATACAATCGCAATACTAGATCTAGGATTTTATCCTACTTATTTGATTATTTGATGTTTTGTAGGATTGAAGATGCAACTCTGTGGTCTTTCTAGGTTTGTAGGTTTTTTTAATGTTTTTATAAAGAATCGTAAAAAATATATTACCTAATATACAAATACCATAATTTATTTTTATTCTTAATGTGTTTTCGATGTCTGGCAAATGTAAACAATTCAAGTTCAAAAAAAACAAGCAAGAAAATATATTTTTTAAATATTGGCAATACTTTTAAGTATGTAGGATTTATTTATCACTGAAAATATGGTAGCCCTGATCGATACTATCATATATTTCAACAACAACTAAAGTTTCTCTGTCTGGCCACCATGAGTTGATGGTCAGTTCTATTTCTCTTTGAGCCATATTCTCAAAAATTAAAATTCGTCTATCTGATGCTCTGTTGTCACAGGAACCCATGTTACTTATATATTTATATATTTATATATTTATATATATATATATAAAAAAAAAAATTTATATAAATTAGGGGAAAGATTATAAAAGCTACTTAATTAGGACATATTTTCAACAATGACATTAAAAGAAAATTCGCTATTCCAATTTATATATTTATTAAAAGAATTACCAAGAATGTATATACGAGTATATTTACATATATATTTCAATTTTCTTGTATGTTTATTTTATTTGTATAGTATAGACATAAATGTTATCTTATAATTATGTTAGAAAAAAGCATTCTAGCATAAATGATAATAATAAATAAAAGCGGCAAAAAACTGTTAAACATCTGTGATAATTTCGGCTTTATGGGAACTTTGCCCCATGTGCGTCCACCGCTATTCAAAACATACATACATACTAACACAAATATACTTTGAACGAGCCACCCTTATCAACACAGCACTGCCATTAAACATACATACAATACACTAAATAAAGCTTCACTTGTTTGACAGCGCAGTGTGGCGACCAGCATGGCGTTATGCGCACACGCTCCAAGTCTCCAAAAATATACTTTTCTTATCTTTATTTACAACCGCATCTACAACATTTCTTTTCTTTTATAGCCCTATTTATACCGTCCCACGTTTTTATTAGTTTCTTTTTCTGTTCTCGTTCTCTCTCTCTCTCTCTCTCTCTTGCTGGCCAATGCCAATGTCACTGAAGTTGTTGTTGTTGATTTTTTCGTTCATCAGAATTATCTATATGTTTACTGTTTCACACACTTATTTCTGTAGCTTATATATATAATATATAGTACACTACACGTATAAATATATTATTATGTACACATAAGCTCTCTGGCATCCGTGCTAGGTCGCGCACTGCGCCACCCACCAGCGCCAAGCTTTTGCACACACTTTCACACTAACACACAGACACAGATACATATACTATCATGTACACATGTGCGTTTACGTGTACGTGTGTTTGTTTTTTTATGCGAATGAAGAATCTCGATAACGCTTCAAAAATTAATTTCGTCTTTTTTTTTGTTTTCTTGCAGGCGCTTCCAAAATTCCCGACGCCCAATGGCTGCAGTTAATTCGGTGAGTGTATGGACCATTAAATTCGCCGGCGATAAAACCGAATAAAAAACGGTGTTTATATACAAATGGCAATACATAATACATATTTATATATATAGATACTATATAAATATTGTGTATAGTACATACGTGTTGTTATATTGTATATA
The DNA here is from genome assembly GCA_010015015.2 of Bolitophila cinerea. Taxonomy (NCBI): domain Eukaryota; kingdom Metazoa; phylum Arthropoda; class Insecta; order Diptera; family Mycetophilidae; genus Bolitophila; species Bolitophila cinerea. Next base: position 26,246 of record JAAAKO020036852.1, on the reverse strand, counting down.
CAAACAACAGCTAAAAGAAAATATATATAATTCGTATTTATTTACACTTTTACACGCAATTTCGAGCTCGAACGTCTTTAGCACATCATAAAATAATTACGATATATACAATATAAACGGCGGTTATATATACAAATTATACATGTGTACAGTTCACGTAAAAATAGATATAAAAATATATTCTTATAAAATTAAAATGCACATTGGTTATTTTAAGTATATGAAGATTAACCTTTTTAAAGGCTCTCGATCCCAATTTGACAGCGAATTTAGTCAGGAACACCTGTTTCTTATTATTGCCAATGATAGACATGTTCCCCTTCGTGGCAATGAAACGAAGGACTTCCTTTCTATTGTTAGATTGTATAACATGTGTCAATATAAACAAATATTTGTTGTGCATATAACGTGTCATTAAACGGATAAAATCGTCATTTGGTCTGACCTTTGCCTAAGTTTGGCCACAGTAAACATCTCTACTTTAAACCATATCATAAAATTACCACCAAACCTGAGTTAATCCACTTCATTAGATTGGCGCTAACGGCGAAACTGAATGCACGCATGCTAAAAGTAATTATAATTACCGTATGGTAACACAAGTTTAAAGTCGCGATGCGTTTATGTGCATTTTGCATAATTCCACACAGTGGAAAAACTGTGTGTTTTTTTAGTATATAGTAATGATTATTTTTTAATGAAAATTTAAGAATTAGTACCTGATAAAGTACCAAACAAAAATAAAATAAAAAGTTTTATTTAATTTTTTTTTTAATAATAACCAAGAAATTAACCATTTTAAAAAAGTAACACATGTTATACAAGAATATTAAAAATGAAACTCGCTATGCAAAAACACAACCTGTAGGTTCACAAAGTTCTTTTAAATAAACAATGGTCTCTATATATTTATTAGTATTCCATTAAGATGTAATTTAGTTTTTAACTAAACTTATTTTTATTTTTAAATATATCTGAGGAGATTGTAAAATTACTTTTCGGTATAGAAAGTTTTTAGAAATGTTAAAATGTTAAACTACATTATTTTTTTAATTTAAGTATATTGTTTGTTGTATTTTTCAGAATAACACGAGTTTTAAAATACTCATAAATAAATGAACAGGCAGCATTTTTTTCTTTACTAATAATCTTAAGAGTTAAAGAAACATATTTTTAAAATTTACAAGGTCGCCCAGAGTCGAACTAAAAGTATATTCAAAGATTGGGTACATTTCGATTTATGGTAAAAAGCTTGAATAGATATTTTTTCAAATTGTATGTGATGAGTAAAAATCAAATCCGTTTTTTTTTTATGGAAATTTTAAATTTGACCATTAAAATTAAAAAGTTGAGAACCTTGAATCAGTAATTTATGGCAAAAAAAATTCATAATATTACAGCATCAATCCACAAATCTACAAAAACAAAAGTAAGAACGACAGAATAAAAAATAATAAATAATAATTAAATTTACCTCAATTTTTTATGATAATAAATATAATAAATTAAAAAACATTTATACAATTTAATTATCGAGTTTTAAGCGTTTAAATGCACAATAATCCACTGTGCGACGCGCTGCGCCGGCAGCCTCGTTGTGCATCTGATAGACTCATAAACTTGCACATCGTAGAATTAATTCAACGCGTCATTTAGACGATCGTTAAAAGACTGCAACCTGCGCCGATGCAGCGCATCACAGGGTGCACATAATGAAGAATATCTTTAATATATTTGAACAATTTCCCATGATAATAATTATATTTATTAGGATAACCAACGATAATGATTAATTTAAACCAAAATAATTTATTATATCTCAATAAAAAATATTTTCAAAACTTGAAAATATCAAAACCAAAGAGCCCGTTAGTGTTCCTATTTAGTGTTTCAAACAACTTCTATATGAGCATTTCGAGTTTCGGACAATTGACAGTAAACTGTATTTTATGTGTTTACTAAAGTTAAAAAAAAATTGAATATGTTTTATTACTAATATTTGACTTTCAAGAAAATGCACAGTTCATTTGTGCATTGATCAGTAATGCCGGATTTCCACCTAGAGGCCAAGTGGTCATTTAAATTATGGCCCAAATGACCAAAGGCCACTATATGGAAATGCAGCACTCAATCCACATTTTTTCGCACAATATATGAACTGTCAAATGGCTAAACGCAAAATAAGTGGTTGGTTCTCTTTTCCTAAATGGCCACATTGTTGACATATTCTTTGAAATGTAAATAGCCACTTTTTTCTTTTTAATGGCCATCAAATTTCAAAAAAGGCCACTAGGTAAAAATCCGGAAAAAGAAAATTCTTAGATTAATTCTCCCATTGCGTATAACATTGATATATTTTTATTGTTACTTAGCTTTTTTTAAATTGGATCTGTTTTAAAAAACACTGTGTTTTAGTCAATATTCAAATTTACGAGAGATAATCGTAGAAAATGTATTATCAAAAAGTTAGTATATTTTTTATTATTTTTCTTTAATTAAAAATATTAATAAATATTGTAAGTAAATAAATGTAAATTTTAAATATATGTACAATCCTCATAAACTTTTGGCAGCTTATTTATAAAATGCATTTTAGTTAGGATCTTTATTTTTTAATATAATATTTACACTTCTAATTTTTATTTTAGTAATGTAATGCTATAATAGTAGGATCCGCAATTATAAAATGTCATGTATATAAAAATAAATATAAGAATAAGTTCAATTATTGAAAGCGTGAAGTCGTAAAATATAATTTAAAAAACGCATTTTGTAAATAAAATTATATTTTGACTTTTTTAGTATTTTAAATATTATATGAATACATTTAAACAAAAGGTACGGTTACCAAAACATAAGAACCGTATTTATAGATAAAAAACGTTGATTACGGTCAAACAACCAAATCGGTTTGATTTTTTTTAAGGGTAATATAAGTTCTTCTTCTTTCATTGGTGGATCCGCGCTCCCAGAAAAGTGTAAATCAATTGGAAATATGCAGCTGTACTCACAAACGAAATATTTTACGTTTAGACATTTCTTAAAATAATAAAATGTCTAGAAGTGCTACAATTATACATTATAGGCATTTTATGATCTTAAAACTATGGTTTATTAACGTAATTGAAGATGTTTTAGAGCTCTGAAATAAGAAAAAAGAAATAACAACTCTTACATTTACCCAATCGTAAGCATCTCGTTTAAGGCTAATGAATTATTATTGTTTTTTTTTTATTTTGTATACATTTCGCACCCTGTGCGAACACAAACATAAACCACTACAACAACAACAACACACTGTGCGTGCACCACGTTCTCGACTGCCAGCCAATGCATGTGATGCAATTTAATGTTCGTGCACGCACCGCTGCGCCGCGCCACGAGACGGAATTGCATTTTTGGCCATAACCCATAACGCATGTTACTTCACACTCTCTATCTCTCTTGCTCTTTAGTTTAGATATACGCATATTCAAGCACATCTGCATACATACACACACATACACATACAATCGCTTAAAAACATACCGATGCGCGTAAACATTTTCAGAAAATGTATAGTTTAGTTAGACAGAATTGTTTGCCAACAATTTATAATAGCAAAGTTCGTTCGTGTCTATAAATTCTTAGTGCGTGTGCTATAGTCTACAATATATATATATATATAAATATATATATGTATGTGTACATGGGTTATGTGTGTGTGTGTGCTTGGCGTTCTGTGCACCTGCCACGTCATTAAATCACAAATAAAACCTATAAGGTCAATACTTTTGCAAGTGTATATACACACAGGAGCACAGGACACACACATGCACAGATTGTACGCATACAAAGCCGCGAAAGCTTACAAAGTCGTAAATTACGCAGTAACGGTTTTATGAATACGTGAAAGCACTAAAATGGCTGAGTGTGTGCGTGTGTACATATATCTTAATTCTTATAAATGCCATAGTTCACTTGCACAATGCACATTGCACATTGCACATTGCACATTGCACATTGCACATTGCACAATGAACATATTATACATACGTACATAATTGCATATAAATGTTATGTATATTATGCGTATGAAATCGCTCTTTGGGAGTGCGGCGTTTTGCTGTGTTAAATGATATTTATTTGGAAAATGAGGTTAAAACAGACACACACACACACATACACGTATATCATGTTTGTATATGTCTGTGTCTGTGTGTGTGTGTGCATGTGCGCAATGTTTTATTTTCAAACAGGAGTTTCGGAATGAACATTTATTTCGAAAAATGTCGGTCATATTTTCCTTCTGAGTCACACACATTCTCGCAACACACACACACACACTCATGCACATTGCACACACACACACTAACGCAGATAATCGAAGACCATAGAGATGCTGCGGCTGCTATAGTTGTTTGGCACAGAATCCCAATCGCTCAGTCGCTCGCTCGTGCGCTGCTGAAACACTATATAGACTACATATAGTATTTATTTAGGTGCATATGTGTGTATATATGATTATATGTGTATTGTATTTCGTTTTAAATCGTTGGAAAATGAAAAACTTCATGTTGGATGTTGGCAACGGGAATGCAGTTTTCACTGTACCGTTTTGCCTTGTCGTCTGTTGTTGCTCGTATGTAAAAATGTATATATATATATATATATATATGAAATCATGTGTGTATCTACGATTCGCACGGAGCGCGTGGAAAATGGGTGCTTTTCAATTGTTTCAGAGCATTAGTGTCGTGAACGCAAGAGCGCAGAGGCTTAAAGCTTAACGCGAGCGCGTTCCTCGCGAAATGCCAAAACCAGGTCAACCAGATCGTATACGAATTGTAGAATTCGTATTTATTGCTTTGTTTTCGACAGTCTCTTTGAGTGCTCACCCAGAACAGAGAGAAAAAAACATTTTATTGGAATATTGTGCAAAGCGGAAATACTGCCGAATTTGGCACTTATATACTCGTTAATAAAAGCGAAACGGATCTGCTATAACTATAAATTGTATTGTGTGCTTGTGTGTTACTTCCACAAAATAAATATATAAGAAACATACAATTCAAATTATTTATGTATGAATATGTAATATAGCATTTATATTTTTGACGAAAACTTCGGCGACATGAAATATCGATCCGAAATATATCACCACATGAAAAACATGTAAGACAGCAGTCAGCACAGAGAATGGATAAGTTTTGACAGCAAAGAAATGTGCGTTAATGTTATTGGCCCGTACCAATGAAAACACACTTAACTTGACTTTAAGAAAAGGCGATTTTAAATTTAAATGCTAACTTAAAAATAATAGTGTAGCATATTTTTCAGCTTATTGTAATCCAGTGCCGTGTTGTACCCGCGAAATTCCTCGATTTTATATTTGTATAAAAATTCTGGGATTCCCGTATTTCCGCGATGCAATACACATACACACGGAAACGGATGATAAAATTCGAATATTAAAGAATTATTTTAAAAATATCACATGACATGAAAATTTTATGAACGAAAATGACAGTTGTAAAATCGAGTTAACAATTTAAAGATAGCTTTTGCCGCTTCATCATTTAGAGCCGGATTAAACGATAAGCTGCTAAAATCCGTACACATTTTTTACAAAGTCGGCAGTTTAGTACTAATCGGGCAGTTAACCTCACGCTAAAAGTTATTTAGTTGTATATGTGGCGACTTTAAAGCGATTGATAATTATATATATATAAATTAATACAGAACTATACTCGAAAACTATAAATAGGCTTTAAATAATTATATATTTAAAACAACAAAATTTGTTGTTGAATTTTTTGCACTTTTATAATGTCGTTACGTCTAGACGCTTGATTAGGGTTTAAAAGCTCTCTGTACAAAAAAACTTACTTCTAACTGACTTTTTCTTCTTTATTGGATACACAATTAGCATAAGAGTTCATGATTTCTCTATTATTTATATTTTTAGTGGTTTGAGAATCTCAATTTAACAAAAACCAACACGAGAAATCAAGACTATTATTTATTATAAAAAATATATTTAAACATTACAACTATATATATAATAGCAATAACGTGTGCTCAATGGGGACGCTTATGTGCTAGAACCCTAAAACAATATATTTTAACTGAGAAAGAGATAAAGAGAGATTTTCTTCATATTCACACAATACAACGAAAACACAAAGTGTACACAGATCCTGTTATATTTTGCTCATTTTTTTCATAAAAGTTAAATTTAAATAATGTCAGGTCTCAGAAGAGAAGTCAATAAAATCGACTACAACACAAAGCGATTTTTTTGTATATAATCTTTATAAAACACATTAATTATCTAATAAGAGAATTTAAAGATAAACAAGTTGTACTACAAATTAACGTCTAATATGTACCATTGGTCTTAAAAAGTCAACCCGATGGCGTAAACCTACTAAAAAGCAGTATACATTTAATATGCCAGTTCCGATAACACTGTCCTGGCACCACGTTCCAGACAAAGTAGGCTCCTCAACCTCAGCGAGTACAAGAATCTTTTTTTAGCCACAAGAATTCAGAGGCGGGAAAAATGGGGACATGTACACCCCTTAGGAAAAAAGGTTATGAATTAGAAATATTACATAAACTATTTTTTTAGGGATTTTAAATTCGGTTCTAACAAAATTATGTTTTAGAAAATTCACACCCCTGTAGTCTAACAATTGAATTTGAAGACGCGATTCGAGTTGAAACGCAACTTTTCCAACGGGTTGTAAATAAATATAGACAACCCGGTCATGCATATTTTGAAATGGATAGGAGTTTAGCTGGTAAACCAATCATAATGACCTCAGTTTAGTGACAGTGAGCCAAATAAGTATTGAAGTCGAGTCGACAACAGGTATTTGATCCGTCGCTCTCGAAGTCATAATGCCCACCTTGTTAGGCAACAAACAGGATCTTTAGGAGATTAAAGCCAGCACAAAGAAGCAGTAATGAAGTTGAATGGGACGCCCTCAAAATAAGGACTTATTTTCAACTGTCTCCGTGGTTTGATGCTTTCTATGTGAAGAACTAAATTTTTGTGCAATATATATAAAAAAATCATGTTCACATTCTTGTTACGATTGGACCGCACCTAAACCCACATCAGAAGCGCCTGTTTGGACCATAAACGATTTATATTAGTTAGGATTGGCTAAAACTGGTGCTGAGACTAGAGCAGCTTTAACTCTTAAAAAGCCTCGTCGACTTAAGACTTTTATAAAATGTTCTTAATATTGTTTTGCAGGTATTCAGAAATAAGATAGATATATATACAATACAAAATATACTCCTAGAAAACTCAAAACTTCTTTGATCGACTTTATCATATTTTTAATTTAAAATCAAGGACTCAATTATAGGGAATGGGTAGTAAGAGTTGAACTTTTTTTAATTTAATTGAGACCATTACCCACTGCGAAATTACTAGTTTTACATTCCTTCCGAGTTTCCACGTTTCCCTGACAGTTTTCGAAATTCGTCCTAACTAATACATTTAAGAATATTTGGTGTGCATTTTTAATTGGTTATAATTATAGATAGCTATTCAGTAAAAAATATTTAATAGTTGTCCGAAGTATTTTGGAGATAGCTGAGAAGCATAAGCTTCTTGAGAGCGACAGTTGAGACAATTTCCTCCAAATGTCATCAATTTTCAAAGCGATTACGTGGCAACTCGCAGAAAAACATCAGTCACTGCTATTTCTACAACCCATGTGATCGTAGTATGGGAAAACATGTCTGATTTTTAAATATACAAATTTTATTTTTATTAACCGTTTGCCAACGAACAGTTGGCAGCATTTTTACGCTAAAGTTGAACCAGTTCGCAATGAAATTGTCTAATTTAATAACTACTGAAAAGCCATTGCATAATTCGTTGTACTATATAGAAACTGGTACATTGATATAACCGCACGAATAGTCAAATAGCCGTTTAACATAAACCACGAATACATCAATTAGTGGCCTGATGGGTCATTTAATTTAAATGATAATTATAATATTAGCCACACACCAACATATAATTGATCGACATTTCTATAATTCGGGTAATATTTCATACATACATAAATTGTAAATCTTGTGTGTTTAATTACCTGTCGATTATGTAATTAAAGTGAAGTATATTTATACGGTCTCTAGATATCAATTATCATACTGTTACTCCCTTCCGTTTAATCTAAATTTAAGATAAATTAAATTCAACAAAAATATAACCATTTAACGCACGACAGTACAAGTATAGTACTAGCGCAAACGACGTTTAGATTAGATCGGTGACACCGGGGAATTGTTATCGTAGCTAGAATTTAAAACACCACCATCTTATTATACGCAGAAAGTGTCTGTGACGCACTTGAAATTCGCTCACGAGTACTTGTTCCGCGGCAACGCGCCAAAAGTCTTTTAGGGACATGTAATTCAATTCGCTTCGGTGCAAGCTTTTCTCTAAAGCTCTACATTTTCATTTGACTTTCGTTTATGTTTGGCTATGCAATGAGTTACAAAAATAGTTGTGTATGCACAGACACATGTACACACACACACACATACTTATGCACACTGTGTACACTCTACAATGTAAACCCCGAAGCGATGTATTTAGACACAGTCATTCTCACCATTATACGTTTTATTTAGCATACACTAGACAGACACACACACACATATACACTTGAACATATACACACAGCACACATATACATAAGTGACTGTTAAAATCCCATGCCTATTAAATATTCCATGAATGCAAACCCCACTCCCATTATGGCATTATGCGCTCTTATTTAAGCAACGTATACATTATGATTCATAAATGATGCTTAAAGCTTTTACACAAGGCGCGGAAATATACCTATTTTATACACGAGACTCATATAATGCAACTTTAGTATATATATATATATTATACAGATACACTGGAATTGTATATTATATATGTTATATACATGTCTCTACTATCAAATAATGTATAATATTATAATTCTTGTATAGTCTTGTGAATACAGCGTCATTAACGGACTAAACAGCTGGGTATCCTCTGAGTTTAATGCATATACTACATATATATATAAATATATATATAATATTATAATATTGTCTGGTTCACACGAGTGCCGGGCAAACTTTAGACACATTATTTATTTGGATTCTAATATGAGGACACACTCGTATGCGCTGGCGCTTGCATAATGTCCCTAATATATATATATATATTGAGTATGTATATGTGTTTTATATAAAACATATAGGTGACAGGACTATTTCGGTTAATTAATTCGAATTTTGTCGAATGTGTGTATATGTATATTAGGGTGGCCGTTATTTCGAAAATTATCTTCTAATTTTTTCCAAAAAAATAATTAAAAATTGTAGACTTTGTTTCAGAATTTTATTCAAATTTTAACCATTGAATTCAAGGGTTAAATCTTTCTACATAAAATACAATTTAACTGACTTTGAACTAAGTATTTAGTTTTAGGGATAATTATAGGCCTAAGATTTTTTTATTTTTAATTTAGTTATTAGTGTTTTCTAAAGCAATTAAAAATGTGTATTCGCCTTTCCCCTAATATATTGAATACGTTACCCCTATTTTTAAAAATAGCGAAAAAGATAAAATGCAAAACATAAAAACGCCAAAATGATGATTTTTGCTCCCTGAGCACTGTTTACATCTTTTTATGGTGTTACAATAGTCAACCTCATTAAAAAATCCTTTAATTAATCCTATTAATTTTTTGTCATATTAATTAAGTATACAAATTTTAAGCCCCCTAAAAATGAGATGAACAATTGAGATTTGACCACCATAAAATAACATGAACACATTGATCAGGGAAAACTGAACATTTTGCCTTAATAGTTTTTTAACGTGTCCGCTCCAAATTTAGTATTTAAGCTCTGTTGCCAATAAACCTTTTTATAATGGGGTAGTCTTTACAAAATATTTTAAGGGTATACATTAGTATTTAAAAAAAAACTCCCTTTTTTGGAAACAATTTGGGGGAAATTCTGATAAAAATGGTCTAACCTCATATAACGGCCACCCCTATGTATATATGTATTGGTATATAGAATAAAAGCTTGGACGTTTTCAAAATGGTTCATTATCTATTAATTTTTGCGCGGGAGTACTCTTCGTTTTAATATAGCTCTACTAAAATACCACTACGAGAGCTTGGGGCTAAATTATGTACACGCGCACCGTACTCAAACGATTATTGACAGTGGCAGCGATTTGAATTTGAATAATTTTTAATGCTTAGTGCAGCCGCACCGCACCGCTGGCCAGGACAAAACGGTTGATTGATGATAATGTTTACTATACGTTTTAAATTACGGTTTTTAATTTGGTAATTTTGCCAAATATTATATAGATTCAATTCGACTGTTGTTCAATAAGTATGTTGGGTTTAAAATAGTTATAATAAAATACGTGATTTTGATATTACGAAATTTCAATATACGGCACTTTAGGTCAATCCCTAATAAGTATATTTAACCAGTACTTGTGAAGTACTTTTGCATAAAAATATATTCGAATATGTTTACTCACTTCGACAGCAGTGGCATCGCAAGCTATAAACGTTTATAAAAACTATTGTTCAAAATTACGGATTAAAAAAACCAGGAATTCAAAATCCGAGATTATATATATTATACATATATATATTTTTTTAATATTATTCAAAAGCAAATAATATATGACAAAAATAATTATAATAATTACATGAAATCCGGAATATTTTATTCCTGGATTTAAAATTCCGAGATTACATAGATACATATATTGTTTTTAACTGAGAGTAGAAGGATTAGAAAAGTTTTAAAAGTATTTGATGGTTTTGAAACGATACAATGGCACATATTACTGAAAGTTTATGGTCGGATCGGGTCGGTCGGGTTGAATTATTACCAGAATCAACAATTTTTAACTGGCATTTTAAAATTTTTGTATTTTTTTTTACTGAATTTATATTTTATTTATTTTTACTTTTTTCTATATAGTTTTTGTTATTTTTATTTTTATTTAAATATAAATACAAAAAATACGTCTTTCGGTATGATTAGAAAAAAATCATAAATGATTGAATTAAGAAAACACTATATACGAAATATCTTTTGCGGATTTTTGCGGGGATGGTAGATATTTTGTGCTATTCAGGTCGGCAAAAAGATCTTCCGGTCCAGTGGGGTAAAAAACTGCGAAATCATAAAAAATTAAACAAAGTCAGACCCGCGCTGACCACAAGTAAGGACATTAGGGTCGATAAAATAAATAGTATTGCGATATAAACAATAGTATTTATTTTCTATAAGGACCAAGGACTGATTTCTTCAGATTGATTACATTTTGGATGGTTACTAATTTGTTATCAGTCCGATTAGTAAATCGGCGAGGTTGATAGACACGAGATTTAAAATATATTTCTTCACTTTTGATCAGAAAAATAATGGGTGATCAGATTCAGAGTTAATAACGGATTAATAATTATGGCAGCTGATCATCGATTTTGATAAATTGCGCCAAATCATAAGAGGTCAATTAGGCATCGAAGACAGTCTGAACATTTAAATAAATCCAACCCTTTTAATTGTGAATGTTTCTAAGCCAATGGTATGTTGGATTTGGGTATTCGCATAAAAGGGTTGGTTTTATTGTCTCATTTTTTCGTGTGTTTACGGCATATTGAGAAGTTAGGTCACTGCCGACCATCTTTTCTTCATCGCTTTAATACTTGCAAACACCTTGTCAATCTCGAAATCGATTCGTATAATACCTATTTAGATCAATGCACAATTTTGTAGAAAGTAAAGAAATACAATCGCCGTTTAATATTTCACCACATATTTTAAAATACTTCCAATTAAAACCATTTTAAAATATATTTCTATTTTTTTCATTCATATTTTTTATATAATAACTCTAAAAACTATAATTTAAAAAATGTCCCTTCCTTCGCTAAATAAAATATTGTAAGGCCATTTTTGTATATAAATAACAAATGTATCCTTCACTAATCGATACTTAAATCAGGTCAAGGCCACCAAAGAAAAAAACGCGTATTGTCTGTTAAACAAAAACTCTTCCAGATTCGTTTTTGTCTGATGCGGGCGCACACACACACTAATGCGTGTTTAGAAGATAATTTTCTTTCCTAATTATTTCCCAATGATGCCATCAAAATACAATTATACCGCAACAGCCGAGGCTCATCTGTGCTCACCGCGCGTGGGCGTATAGCGTTTTTTTCTGTTCTGTACATGCGTGCCGCGTTAAACAGACAACAAAAAAAAGTAAAACGTACAGGAAAAAATACAACAACAAAAATTGTATAGAAGAACTATGAGACAGGAGTGGCGCACACGCGCGTATGCTTACAATATCTACATGCGTCAAGGAAATCTAACACTATTTTCCACTATAGCATACATCCATCGTTTGTCTGTATGGAAATGCTGTTTTTATTTTCTCTCATCTCTTTAGTTTGTTAAAGTTTAAGTCATTTTGTGACTCTATTTACAGCTCGACATGCTCTTGAATTAGTATCGAAATAGAAAAAGTTCCGAATGATTGATGCGTTTTCAGCGGGTCCATTGAGAAAACGCGAGCTGCGCGCGGGACGCAACCACGATAACAATGTTGCGCGCGTGAGCGTATATTTCTCGCGTGCGTTTAAATGACGTTGATATGCGCTCGAGGTTATGCGCTGTGTGAATGAGAGAGATATGAATGTATAAGTATGTATTGAATTATATGTTTTTTGTATACAATTTACAGGGTATTCAAATTAAATGGACACATGTTTGTCTTACCAATTTTTAGACGGGGCAAAAAAATATTTATAAAGATAGAAAAGAATATTTTTACCAAATGTACTACTGTAAGATCCTTTTTTTGGATAAAATTTAGGACTGCAACTCACACATCATCTTTTTAAAGTTCTAAAAACTCCACGCTTCTCAAAACTCACAGAAACCCACAGAACTCGAAACACATAATTAGAAATCCTTGAATAATGCTCATAAATATTTTAGATACACCCTACATCGAGTTTATTTTGAAATTTGTTTTGTGTTACCGTGTTTGTGAGCTATCAGCTTTTTTAAAATAAATATTATTAAACTGGATACGGTTTTCGTTAAACAAAAAAAAAGTTTTAACAACGGACGAAAAAAAAATCTTGACAAAATCGCATTCTGAAAACCCCAAATATTTCACATCCTTTAAATTTCACACACATTTATGGACAAACTGATTCTATGCTTCAGAGAAAAAATATTTTATTATTACTATTTTTTAATGTAACAAAATACCATAATTATTTTTGAGAAACGTAAAAAATGACGGAGCTAGTTATTTAAAGTTAATAAATATTTCATTGGAAAAATAATAAGTGCATATTTATAATTATAACAGGAAAACAAATTGATCGATTTTGTTATGAATTCATAATTTTTGGGACCGATTTTTTTCCTGATGTTTTGTTTAACTTATAATAAATGTAATAAAAAAACTGTACGCTTATTGAAAAATAACCCGTAACGGAACTCAAAATAGTTTCTTATTTACCCGTAACAGTAATCGTAACGAGATTTTTTTCTGTGTAACAAAACTCACTTTTTTATTTCTATTGCCAGCACTATAAAAAAACTTAAACCTTCTATTTTTCTTAACTTGTTTGAGCACAATTTTATCAAATTTATAATTAAATAGAAAAATCACATGAACTTTACTATCCGAAAAATTTTGAAAAATTTCGAAAAAAAACATATCTAAATTGTATGCACTCAAAGTAGAATAGGAAATGGATTGGATTACTAAAATAATCTTTATTTCCATAAATTTAAATCTATATTGTATATATTATGTTATATATGTAAAGCTCTCATAGTAAAATTGCAATTACTTCCAAATTTGTAATTTTCGGTAATTATAAACATAAATGGAAAAATATAAATTTGTAGGAGAAAATTCAGTAAGATGCTTATAAAAGCTAATCAATAAAATGTAATAATATTGTATCCAAATAACTGCAAAAACGTTTCAAACGTTTCGGTGTCATATACAAACAAATCCGAAACCGATATTGTGTAACACAAGAAAACCCAGTTGTCACAACCAAATAAACTTACCTCAACTTGTGTCGGTTTAGTATAAAATCATCATTTTTCGTTTTAAAATCCGATTGATATTATTATTTCCATTTTGGTTTATATTTAGGTTTTATTTATATTTGCTAAAAGCTGCTAGTATTTTTTTGTGTTTATCTTTTATAATGGGACCCGAAAATTATTTACCCCAAAATAGATATTGCACAACTGTGTATAACCGATAACGACAATAAATACTTAAGAAAGGAAGAAAAAAAATCGATTGTATACCAAAAAACAACTAATGTCCAGTCCATATCCATATCGTCAAAACTCCCTTAACACCACATTTAAATGTATTCTCTCCCATGTCTATCAGTAAGCGCTATACCAGATGGTTTATCTAAACATTCTGGCAGGAGATTTAAGCAATATCTCACGAAATAAACTATGTCAACTAACACTAACTCTCGCGATTTACATACTCTATGTCTATATTACAAACAGATGTTTGATTTTTGTTATCATCCACTAAGTCCAAACACAAAAACACACACACACACATATATATCTTATTATATAACTTTGTTTGTTTATCTGTGAGTTTCTGATTTATTCGAAGTGATGCTGCAATTTTGTAATTGTATATAAACTTATATAAAATATATGTAGCAAAAATTACGACGCATCATCACATATATTACATACATACAAATATATATAGTCTCTAAAGAGCGTCACGCACAACGACGCGCAATTTTTGCCGCGTTTTGGCAATTATCCAGTACACGGCGATTACTATGTAGCAAACGTGTCAGCCGGCGAAAAGTTAATATTTTTGCTATTTATTCAAAAATTAGAAATTACCAAATATTGTATAAAAGCTTTCTAAAACACCAACAAAAATATTTTTAAACCATATTTAAAATAAAAAATGGAAATATTCCATAAATCGCAAGAAATGTTCCACATCTCTAAAAATTATACTTGGTAATTAAAAAATAATAGTTTTTGCTAATCTAATAATACTACCAAAACTAATAAATGGTCGCTTTGTAAAAAAAATACAAAATAAGCAAAGGGCGCTGGGTGTTGAAACAGATCTTTCAAATTAAAATCATAATTATAGTCCCAGCGAGTTAATTCCGTAATAGCAGTTCTCTATTGAATTTATTTCGCTATTGCAGTTCCAGCAAATTAATGTCAGAATAGATAATCAAAAAATCATATGTAAAAAAGTAGTTTTTAAATATTCTGTTCTTCTAAAACCTAATGACAACAAAGGTAATGATGCTTTTTTCCTGACACCCAGAAAAAAACATTCAAAATCAGTAATTTATTTTTTTGCATTTAAATTAAACTTCCAAAAAAAAACATAAATAAGATATAATACTCATCAGAAACACAAAAAAAAAAGTAAAAATCTTTATAAAACTTGTATAGAAATCATATTTTTTTCGTTAGTTTCCCGAATATAAAAAGTGTTACGTTTGGTCGCTGCCGTACGGATGCCGTAGATACTTCAGCAAAACATTTCTCTTAAAATCGTCTTTTACGAAAAAGAACCGTTTGTAAAAGTATTGATCGTCTTCTTCGTCCATGTCATCGCTCCAATCATTTCAAATATCTTTTCAATCTCATAGTGGAATCATTTCATCGAAAATGAATCAATCGCCAATTAATCGCCTGGTTAAAGTAATCAGATATTTATTATTCACCGAAACTACGATTAAAATTCTGATCGGACTCAAGAAATACAATTTCTGTTGCTTTAATCTTGGATTAGGTTTAATCAGGGCATTGGCCCTTATAATAATAGGAAGAACATTGTGCCCGATCATTATTATCCATTTTTGTAAGCATTTTAAAATTTCGTTATTAACATTAAACACATTAAATATTGCAAGGCATTTCTAAATTCATAATATTCAAAATACATATATTTTTTATAAAAGTGAATTTCTAAAATAGTAAAAAAAATGTATCAAAAATGTATAACTTTTTATGACCTTTACTAAGATATATCTGCAGATTTTTTTTAAAAAAATTAAATTTGATTGGATTTTAGTTTTTATTTACATAACTCCTAAATTAAATATCTTAGAAAAATCAAAAATGCAAAGTTAATATTTTTATTTTTTTAACAAAAAATGCGTTATTTTTAAACTTTTAAAAAGTAAAAATGTTAAGGTTAAAAAATAATCTGGTTGGGTTTTTTTCTGACAACATAATAATATTACTATTCAAAAAAATACAATAATAATGGAATAAGATGTCGCCAAAATTTAGTCAAAATTTTGGAAGTTGTTTTTTAGATAAACTTTTATCAAAAAATGAGAAAGAATAGAGGCTTGAGAACAGACCTGTCCAACCCTAATCCAAATTAGTAGCGGGACGCATGTAAAAAACATTTTTTAAATAAACAATCAAATTATTACCAATTGTCATTTAAACTGATTTTGAGGATTTATCTGAAAGAGAAACACAAATTAACTAATATATTTAATTTAAAAAAAATGCTCTAATATGTAAAACCAAATGCACATGTTTTTTGACAAATTTCTAAAAAATAAATTAAAGTATTAATTAAAATCTCTAAATAAAAAAGTTTTTTTCAGTAATGCATTGAAATTCTTTAAATTTGAACTGCAAGTATTTTGATAATGATCTGATGTTCGATTAAAGGTGATCTAAATATTTCAAAGATCTTCTTGCGAATAAGGTTACTTTTGCAAATCATTTTTTTTAATGATAAGAGCTTCTAAAAAAAATATTTTGAAATTATTTGAGTGAAATAAAAATAAAAAACAATATTAAGTTTATGTTTCAATTAATACACTTTTCTTAAATTAAATTAAACTTAAATTCATTTTTTCTACCAAAAAAAATTACAAAAAAAAATATTATTTTTACAAAAAAAAATTTTAGGGTATATTTTGAATTTATTCTGGTGATCATCTTGTATAACTTTTACTTGGGTACAAACATTTTTGGTAATTTATTTTTGGTACCTCCCTTTTATTTTTATTATTTTTAGGTTGCCGGCCAATGTAAGATAATTTCATTTCATTCAAAATACGATTAGAAGCATTGGATAAGCTTCTTTTTAAAAGTTTTGATGGTTTTAATTTACCAAAATAGCGGGCCGCAGAATGGCCACCACTGCTTTAGAAAATCATGGTTTTAGAATTAAAATATATCCTCAACTGGGTAGGAGTAAGAAGGGTAGGTTTCAAAAAGGATCTTTAGTATTATGTTTTATTCTGGGCGGCTATGAAGAATTAGCCACGCCGAAAGCTGAATTTATATTTGTATTAATCAGCCACCAGTTATGTTTCGACGGCTGATATGTCTGCTAGTTGGACTATATACCTTTATTTTAACTAAGCATACTAACATATATAACAATTTGTATGTACAGAGTACAGTATATTTATTAGTGCGGCCGGTCACTACGCCATCCGAATTTCATAAGTATAATGACGTCACGCTCATGTAGACTTGAATGACAGCTGCCAAATTTATGAAAATAAATTACACTTCGAGATTTTTTCAGAATTGTATAGTATTTGTATGTATATAATGAAAAAATGTATATAAAATTGGAAAATTCTGTGTAAAATTGTAATTACAAAAATAATCTGATGGTTTTTGTGTCCGCACGCGCACGCAGTTTATCATGAGCACACATCACGCGTATATGCACGTCGATCGATTGTAATCAAATAAACTCGCGTATAAATGGAAAATGGAAAACAACAATTTTGTAAACAAATATATACAAAAATTTTCTATATTTGATGCACATTATAAAAATAAATGTATATTACATAAATGTCGGTGAATGGATATGAATAGTTTAGTGAAATGTGAATGGATAATGGATGAAACCGCATCGCCTCTAAATATTTGCAATAAAAACATGTGCTCGAAGGCGAGAGAACGTATATATTTTCCATTTTGCGCTAATGTTGTTGATATTAATATCCGTTTTCAAATACTTGGTAATATTACTAAAATATACATTTACAATATATATATAAATATTTAGTGTATATTTGTTTGTATATATATATATATATATATAATATATGCGTGCAAAAAGCTATTTAGTGTTGATGATTTATAAATAAATAAGTTTATATTTATATGTTAGTATTTTGTATATTTATAAATTCTTCTAAAACGCACACGAATACACCACAATAGCGCACGATTGTACTAAAGTACCGTTTGAAGGAGATAGATCGAGTGCGTGTTTTGCAGAGTTAATTCTTTTGAGTATATTCTGTGATGTCTTATTTATAAATGCGCGTGCGTTCGTGCTTTTGGGATTGTGTTTGTGTGTGTGTGAGTGAAGCACATTTTTGTGGCATAATTAATGGTTCTTATATTTGTGTATTAAGTTGTCATTTGTCAAAAGATAGTCGGAGGTAATTTGTATGTGTGTGCGCGTATATATATATAGTATATGAATGTTTATATATATTTGACTGTGTGTTTATGTTCTAATATTGTTTTATATTTTTAATTCGAAATTGTGTATATACATGAGAAACACTCTATTATAAAGTGCTCATTTAGCGGATTTCTGTTTGTATGTGTATGTGTGTTTATTTCGAAGACCGGTCAGCGGCCTTTTGAATCAGAAATAGGGATGTTATCATAATATTGTGTTTATGCAGACGCACGCATACGAAAATGTATGTTTTGAACATAAATCATTGCCGGTATGCGAAACACGCACTATAGCCATATGTTGATAGACTAGTTTTTAGGACGATTAGTTTTTATTCTTGTTTATATTATTATTACTTATGAAATTTTCGACTTAGTTTTTTGATACGGCTGATGATGGAAAACACATTTAAAATATCGTGGACCTATTAAAATAAAAACTTTTATCTTCAGACAACCGATGAGAGATTTGTAGAGTTTTATTTTATTTATGTTATATAAAATCACAAAATTGCATACTGTATAAACAATAAACTTTAAAATATTAATACATTATTTAAAAAGTAAAGCCATTTCATCATTATCCATCCCCAAATAACAAATTTAGCTCAAAATAGCGCTTTTTCGACAAACAATGTTCTTTTTTTTGACAAAATATCTTATTTTTATATTTTTTTTTGTTTTAATAAGCTCGGTTGTAAAACTAAATGGTTCAATATTGTTTACAAAAATTTCCCAAATGACATTTATTATTAGTCAAAAGTAAATATTTTTATTTAAATATTTTTTTAAAAATTAAATATTTTTCGTTATATTTTAATATTGAAAATGATAAGATTAAAGTTCATTTTTTTTCAAACCGAATAGTAAGTAGATAATAACTACATAGTGTAGTTTTTATAAGACATCAAAAAATTTCAACGAGCCCTAAAACACATGAGTATTATATTATTAGAAATAAACAAATAGGTTTTCACTTTTTTTATCCCTCATTCTGTATTTTGGGTCAATAAGTACGACTGCAAGTTTCATAAAATATCTCATGTGTTCTTTTAAATATCAAAGTGCAATTTTGACAATTATTTTTATTTTTATACTATTTTTATACTAATAAATTACGATAACTGTAAAAAATATTACTAAAACGCAATGCAGTTTTAGTATAAAGTGTCAAAATGACATAATTCGATAGTATTCTGTCAAGATAAGAATTAATTGTTTTTTTAGGTAAAGGGCGAATCTATTTGTATGTTATAGAGGTTTAATAGTTATTATTAGTTACATTTATTAGCATTAATTAAAATTTAAATACAATTAAAGAAAATACCAGGGAAATCAAAAATATACCATAAATAAAGTGATTTAAAATTTTAAAAAATAATCCAAAAACATTTAAATAATAATAATAATCGTCAGCTGATAGCTGATAATTTTTAAATATCGTTTCCTACGTAAATTAGAGTTCCAATCTAACTCCTACTTAGTTCCAAGGCTAAAATTATCATTATTAAATAAAATCATTATCCACTGTCCATGAATAAAGAAAATAAATAATTTTGTAATTTTAAATTATCAACTAAATACTCGGAAATGTAATATAAATAATCCTTTTTTAATTCCGTTTTTTCCACGTTTCTTAGAATCTAAGTTAAAAATTGTTTTGCATTTTGATTACTTGCTGTATTCCTAGATCATTCTCGTTGCGAGAAAATGTGTACAGTGCGGTAAACCAATTCTCGTTGCAAGAAAATATACAGTACATCTACATATATTTCCTTGCAACGATTTTATTTCTCGCAACGAGAATTGTTCTAGGAAAATCGCACTTAACGATTCTATTCTTGTTCTGCTATATAATATGTGATGGATTTATTATACAAGTTGAGCATAGTTATAAAAGAAGAAGAAATTTATTGTCATTTTGGCTTTGTGGATAAATATTTAGTAAGGAAATGACTTATTTACATTTAAAAAAAATGTTTGCTTTTTTAATTAAGTTAAAAACACGACACACAATGTTCGAATAAATTACAAGTATATACAAAAATTAAAGCAAGCTTCAAAAGTTTCAAACCTCGATTAGAGAAGAAAATAAAATTTGATCGATTATTTAAAGAATTACCGGTTAATAATTTAGAAAAAATCAAAACTGAATATACGGATAGTATACAGATATCATATTTATATATGACAAACAAAATATAAATAAAAACACAACCATTGTCAAATTACTATTGCCTAATTAAAACTACTTTAAAATTGTTTAACTTTCAAATGTTGTGCAGGTACACATAAACAGTAAAAATATAAATGCGAAAACAACTGTTTGTAAAATGACACAGTGCTGCCCATAAAAAGCTAAATTTTAAAAATCACAAATGCGAAAAATGTTTTTTTTTTATTATTTAGTGACATTTATAGCTTCTACTGATTCTAATTCATTTATGAATCTACTTTTTCTTTCTATCTGAGTAATTTATTTTCAATGGTATCGTAGAGAAAACGAGCTTAAAATTTCTTTTTTTTATTCTATAAAAAAACATTATTGATAAAGATACTTCACTTATAAATCACCGAAAATATTAGCCAAGAAATAGCTGTCAGAAATAATTATTTAGCCAAGTTACCGTTTATATAAATTAACTCTTTTAAAACACCCGAAAAAATATCAAAGATAAAGAAAAAAAAGTCAAAAATATGATTGATTGTCTATAATAATAAAACAATTTATTAACAACTCAATTGCACTATCAAATATGTTATTAGAATATTCTCAAAACTCATTTGGTTTATTCAATATTAGGCCGATCGTTTTTATTCATTTACAAAACATATTTATTATTCATAATAAAACGAACAAAAAAAACTTATTTTTATTAAACAATTGGTGTCAGCCTTACTAGAATTTTAGATTGAATCCTAACTTGAAAACAGTTTTACGGTCAAATTCCGATGCTTAACGCTTATTTCAATAGAAAGAAAATTGAGAATTTTTTGCATTTTCAAAAATCAATATTCCGATGATGCATCTTGCCCGAAATTCCGCAACAAACAGTGACATACATTATGGATGCAATTAATTCTCTAAAATCACTTGTTGATTTTCTGAACCCCAAATACGACAATTTTGACAAAAAACGAAGACATCAAGATGAAAATTAACCTCATCGCTGAATATGATATTGATGCTTTTAATAATGAGGCTAAACATTTTCATTTATTAATAAAACCTATTATGTACTATTAACCTAGTATGTATTATTAACCTAAAATGTATTATTATTTCACCTGCAAAACAATTGGTGTCAGCGTTATCGGATAAATTTAAGATTAAAGCTCGTGTGGTAATGTTTTTTGTTTCAATAAGACATATTGCCATTTGGCTGATAAATTAACATGTTTTTATAATTCTCGTAATTTAAAATGTCCGTAGTTTTTGATCCTTACTTATAAATGTTTATTCTTGTTTTCTTTAATTAATGGTTAAGTTGTTTTTTTGTTTTTTTTTTTTTAAATTCGGTGCATTCATGATTGAAAATTGTTCCTTAAAAATCCTAAAATTGTTTGAAATCCATTATTGCATAATTTAAATGTAATTTTAAAACTCCAAATCTAGTAAATACCGTATGTCCAATTATATATATTTTTTTTTAAATGCGCACTATTCTACAATTTTTACCAAATTATAATTTATTAAATTAAAAGTGAACAGAATGTAAATGTATTCCAATTAAAATTATAACCTTCACAATAATACTTCGTCGTGAAAGCATATACAATGTATCATACTGAATAGCTACATTGATATATATTTATATATATATTTAGTTAGTATACTAAACTATCACGTAAATACTACTGTACACTTCTACTAATTATATACTATATACTATTATTAGGTGTTGGTATAGTTTGGCATCGGAATGTGTCTGTTAGTTGACACTGATTGTTTAATGCATACAATTATTTAATTGCATTACAACACATACGATGATCAGTACAATGTTACAGCGAGTAGCACAGTGTGATATTATTTAATCATTTTTAATATAAGTATAGTTTTAGACGTTTAGATTTAGATTCTTTTTGCTAAGAATAAAAATAATTAGAAAGAAATTATTGGATATTAGAAACAAAATTCCACATTCCAGACTTTTAAATTACGTGTAATTTATTATTAAAAAATAATAATTAAAATTAAAAAATTAAAAAATAAATAGTAGTATACGTTTAATTTTTTTTAAATGGAGTCTCTCCATCACCACTGCATTACATGGTGCTGTTAGTCTATATCTCAACAAGCGATATTCGTTCTGTCATTTAAGTACTCGTAGATTTATGTCTTGATATAGTTAACCAATCGAGAGCCAACTTTTGAGTTACGCTGTTTGTTTTTTTATAATTATATACAAATGCTAATGTTTTTACTGTATGCGTATAAAGCGTGTGTGATGCTTGCAAATAGATACTAACAACACGCGTGTCATTTTGAATCCGAAGAATTTAGGCATGTGTGCGCAAACGTGACATGATTCGAATCGTAAATTATATATTCGAGTATATAATATTATATACTGTCGTAAGGATTGGGAAATTTTACTAGAAGCACAGAAAAATATTAAATAATATGTATTTACAGTAGGAAAGGCTCACATATAGATGGCGCCTCGTCTGTCCGACATTTTGAATAAAACGATGACGCGGACACATTGACAGCTCCTGTCAGCTGTCCAAACTACAGTTTTTTAGTTGCAAATTACCTCTTTTGCTAATGGTGTCGAATAATTATAATTATTCTATTATGCATAACCGCACGGCAGCAAAAAAGCAAAGGCAGTACGCATGAATCACTGACAGTTTTTGCGCGCGGACGATGACTCAATTTGGCAGACGCGATTTACGGTTTTTACGTTGTTTGTTTACAGTTTACGCAAGCATGAGCAAACAACAAATTAGCACTGTTTTTATTGCGGGTAGAGCATATAAAAAACTTGCGATTTTACATGAGAAAACACATTAAGATTTATTATAGTACCTGCTGATGCAGTACTATTACATTTATATAGTTTAAATATAATATATTGTGCTGCACGCCGCCACAGCGCTGCCGGTTTCTATGTGCACGGTTTTCTGGCGCTGCTCGTTACTCATTTTATGGGAGCGCCAACTTTGTTTGTAGTTTCACACCGCTATTATAGTGCTAGGGCAATATATTAAATATAATGTTGGTACATATTTATCAGTGAGGCGGACATTTAGAAATGGTCTACGCGCAAATAACTTGAATATGAGTTTAATAGAAAGCATTTTTTTTAAACATTAGGCATTATTTAACATTTTTTATTATATTTATAAACATATATGGTTGTTTATAATTTAATTATATAATCTTCAGGATTAAAGACTATAAAACGATTTGATTGACTTCAATATTAAAAAAATATATTTTAACTCATTTGATAAGTGCTGCCACTTTTTTTTTAAAGGTAGATAAGTTTTAAAATGTTGTAGACAAAAATTATTTATAATATTTTATCAATGGAAAACACATATTTCAGTTTTTACTTTTAATATAAATATATATGTTACATTATTATGTATATGATATGAACTATAGAAATGTAAGAAAAAAATATTTGGTTTATTGGGTGTTTAAACTTTCCCTATACAAAAAATGTTCATTAATACGTATAGTGTTCCATTATTTGGGATAATCTAAAAGAAAATAATGGTATTTTAAAATTCTATATTTTCTAATTTTTTTTTTTATCAAATAAAAAAAATAATTAATGTAGCAATGATTTTTTCACCAAATTTAATTATACAATATACAATTATTTATAAATTTAAAAAAATATTTAAAATATATTGAGATATAATTAAAAACGTTTATCCCCATCAACACTTCCCTCTACTACGTTTTATACAAGTTTTAAATTTCAACAATACAGATAGGTATTAAATAAATACATAAATGACAATATTGAAAAACAATGTATCAGTAGGACTTTTACAAATATTTTTAAAAAAAATGGTGTTTGGTTTAATCATCCTGTGAGTTTAAAGTTTAAAAAAACTTTTATGGTCGTTACAATCAATATTATGAAAATCCTTAAATTTTATTGGATTTTTAATTTAAATGTAATTTCAATGTTATTTTGTCCCCTTTTCCCTACAAGAACAATAATAAAAAATGTGACACTAATTTTTAAATTTGTAACCTACACTTATTATTATCAAACATCATTTAAATTATAAACAAAATAAAGACGTTACTTCAAAAAAATTGAATCTAACAAAAAACAAATAAAACATTTGTTTAGGTGCAGTAATCCATGAGTCAAAAACAGTCTAAAACACACTAACCCAAAAATTATTTAAAAAATGGCAAACGATGCAATCTACGTGGCTTGCGGATGTCCCTACCTCTTTTTTAACATCACCATTTGTTGGCGTGTAACTAATTAAAATATATTGTGTACGATTTATTTACCCAAATTTAAAAAAAAATGTTTAACGTTTTAGTTTACAAAATCCTTAACTAAAAACTATAAAAAGAAAATGCAGGTAATTTCAAAAAAAAATATTAAAAAAAAAAAAAATTGTGAAAAATATAATCTATTTATCTATGTATACAAATTAAGTATGTCTATCTGTCTGTGTGTTTGTAGAGTAGGTATAGAAGGCTGAAACTTCGTATAAAGATATGGGGCCACTAAATTAAGGTAAAAGGATATGTAGAGGGCAGATAAGGGACGCGTTTATGGGAGAGGGGATGTTTAAGAAAATTGCCTATAATGTGCTCGAAGTGAGTCGTGTGTGGTTTTTGGTATTTGTGCCAGATGCCCAATAGAAAAACCAAGCTTTTGGCAGTTTTTTGATTATTGAGCATTTTTTTTACAGTGGCGTTCGAAGGTTTGTGTAAGTGACGTTTTTTCTAAGCTAAAGTTTTCTATAAAAGCTATAACTTCGATTTTGTGTGTGGAACATAGATGTTACATGCTAGACGCGTCGGGCGAAAAGATAGACGATGCAATTCTAGTAAGAAATAATAAAATAATTATTTACCTTGCAATTATATTTTGTTACGTAACATAAGCTCAACACTACCTTTCCGTAACACATTATAATCTAATATATGGACGGCAAATTATCTCTAACTTTATATTATTTTAAAGAAAACCTTATTGAAATAAAATAATTGAGTACTCAAAGTACACCAAGTACCCACGTACCCACGCACTTGATATTCTAAAATCCAAAAATATAATAAAATATGGTATGGACCTCTTTGTTATGTATAATCTTACAAGTTATGCTACATTCTCGATTTTTTTTCAAATTTACGCTTTTTCTGATAGTTTAAATTGTAAATTATCATGCCGTAGCCACTTAATTTCCCGAAATTTTGTATTATCTTAACAACCCTTTCAGACAAATTGGTTTAAAATATTATAATATGGCAGATTGAAAACAATAAAATTGGATTTTATTTGGTTTTTATCAATTTAATAGTTTTCATAAGGACAAATTATCAAAACTTCTAAACCGGTTCTATTTTTTTAATTATTTTAAATTACAAACTTACAAAAACTTAAAAAAAGGTCAGAAATTAATCAAATCAAGGTGGTTTTTATCTGCTCCATTGTGTGTCCTCTATCACATGAGACTAATTTAGTGAATTATTT
>JAAAKO020036841.1:0-12621 GCA_010015015.2 Bolitophila cinerea | reverse complement strand
ATATTACGTCTTCTCCGTATGCTGTAATACCCGCCCGTCGTGACGCTTATATATTTCATGTAACTTTTATAATATATATATATATATATATATATATAGAAATAGAAATATATACATAAATAACATATAACCCACCCGAGTCGTCTGTCTCTTATCTTTTCACATTATGTCACAAGTACTTTTTGCTAACGCTACTTTTTGACGACGTCATTGTGTGTGAATGTGTGTGTGTGTGTGCTTTTGAGGTGACGCTATTATTTTTTTTTCGGGAGAATATATATGATATAACAAGTGAAATATTATATGCGACAGCCAGCGTGCACGCGCTCAAGGACGAAAAGTTTAGAGTTTTTAAAAAACCATTTCAAAAGAATAAAATGGCTTGTTAGGATAGTGTGTATGTGTGCGTTTCGCTCTTCTATTGATATGTGTGTGTGGGGGGTGCCTTGAAACGACACAATTTATTGTCGCTGCAAGCGATACTTGCAAATGTACATTTTCTTATATAAACATATATAAAATATGTACTTGCACGGAATACAGTGTTGTTGGAGCTTTTACTGAGCGTGAGCTTTTTCTTGGACAACGCCTCGTTGAAGCTGTGTATATATGTTGTATTAATGCAAACGATGTATAAACAAATACATATATGCAATTCACTATAAGAAAAGTGCGCACGAATACTACATCGATAGTCTGTCACCCCCTCCCGCCAATGCGCCTTGATTTATGTGCGACTGCAAGTTGCAGATTTGTGCCAAAGCTCGCCGGAGCAACTGCACGTTGCCCGCCATTCGTTTCGGTCGCCTGGACAGAGATATTGTTTGTGCGGAGGCGGCAGCGTCTCAGTGGCGTTTGCGCCCAGAAATTGTAAAGCTGTCTCCTTATTATTCGATCGTTTGTGAATTTATGGGAATGTATTTGAGGTTTATGTTAATATTGTGTACAGCTTTTATTTTGTATATATATATATATATACGATTTGGGCACTTGGTATTTTAAACTCATCGTTCAATTGATTTGTTATTTTGTTTTTATTATAAAATTGCTGGGATGTTCAGGATTGTAGTATTATTCGTATTTTAAGAAATTGAACACACGGAAAACTTTTCATAATACCAAAAGCGAAATCACAATACAATAGACAATGAAAGAAAAATCATTAAAAACAGTTGGCAGGAAGAGAAGGGCCCGATCATTGTCATTATCAATTGTCATTATGTCAAAAAATGGTTCATAGGCTCATTTATAGGTTAGACAGATTTTGTAGATTCTAAATTGTTCTTCGCCAGTCTAACCGAAGCCGTTGTGTTTTTTTGCGTATTTCTAACAGTAAAAACCAACATGTTTGTTTTTTTATCTGCTCAATGTAATTAGTAGTTAACTAGTATTTTTCTTGTATAACTAACTTTGACTGTATGTAGTTTTAAATAATGCGTCCTTTCTGTAATTTACCTAAAATTACAAAAAAATAAGTTGCGATCTTTCAACCACTTACAAATGAAATATAGTACATACCTTTTGCAGTAGATAGGGCCACTCACAAACAATTTTATTTTATAATTTAATTGTTGCTCTAATTTAGAAAAAAATGTATAAAATAAATACAAATAAAAAATTGTTCGTCTATTCTATGCAAAATATATTAACAAAAAAACATTTCTTAAAAAATATTTTATGTTTAGAAACATTAACAATTTATGCAAAGAAAATTGTTTTTTTAACCTAAAATGTTTAAAAAATTATGCATTTTAGGCATTTTAAAAAAATTTACCTAAGGTTTTAATGCAATAATCGTATTTAAAAATGTCCTAAAAGGTGAAATGAATATATTTTGAGCGTGAATACAGCAGATTGGCTGCTTCTAGAAAAATAAACTTTCTCAATAAACATCATACGGCACTCAAAAATTGTCTTCCGCCCACCTCCGTTCCGCCCAGCTTCCAAAAAACATAAAATTACCCTCCATGTCAATCCATCCATCAACTTTCACTCACCCTCCCGACCGCCGCACCGGCAATGGAGCAGCACGACGGGCGGCGCCAGCGCTCTAAACTCATATCTGGGTAAATATGTGTGTCAAACGACAACAGATGTCAAAACAATTTCATCGGCTAATTTGATTAATTCCGCTTTTCCGACTGTCGATGGCATCAGGCGACAAAAATTCACATCAAAACGCAAAACGCATAAATTAACGCCGTTTTTAAGCAGTGTTTGTGTGTCTGTGTATATAGGAATTGTATTTGTATGTGAATTTGTAAATAGATGTGCTGTGTCAATATCTATGTACATGTACATGTATAATGCATATAAACATAAAGTTTGACTAAATAAATGAATAGCGAAATTCCCTGAAACTCTATGCAAGTACGCGCTCACCGTTTGCAGAAAGTTTCAACAGCCTTTGCCTTTGTGTGTCGATGAATTAAAACAATCGAACAAATAAACAGAACCAATTCACTTTTGGCAAATTTCTGCTTTTGTAAGCCCCTGCTTCGGACTGTGTTGGCCGCAAGCGGACCGAGTGGGGTGCAGCACAATTGCTTAAAGCTCCAAACGAGTGCAGCGCACCTTTGAAATTGTGCCCTGCGCACTCACACACAATGCTCTCTGCTGCACTCCAACACACACACATACACCATCAGCCCAGTCTAATTCTCCGTTCCTCCTGCGCCGCCGTTGGCACAACACACGGAATTGGCCAGATTATTTCTGGTGTGGAAATTGCATTCAGAATTAAAACAATTCCATTTGGCTAAAAGTGTTAAACTTCTCACCAAACAAATGCATTGTGCTTATAGTTTTAGTTTTCGGCCATTTGTGCATTTGTGCCTGGGCAACCGGCTGGCTAGTCGGTAACGTGTTTATTTGGATATGACTGTGTCGCACACTATATCGAAATTGTGTCAGAATAAATGGAACAACATTGAGTGTATATATACTTAAACTCATATACTCCACAAATACACTCACACACATACACATAAAACAAATGTCTCGTTTAGATTTGCGTTCGTATTTATTATTGTACCGTATTTAAACTGTACAGCAAATAGTTCCATAGTGTACTTCCTCGTAAAACTTTATTCGACTGCAATCGACAATTAAAATGAATTGTTTTGTTGGTTTCTGTTTTTTTGGTAAAGAGTTTCGATGGAACCAGACAAATTGAATGCAACGATTATGTTGTGTGCCGTAGTGTTTTGATAAGCTCACCAGATAAAGTTCATTCCAGGTATTCAAACAAATTCCTAGAAATTGTTAAATTCAATACTTAACAACACGTTTTAAATACTATAATAATAGTCATTAGTTTAGAAAATTAATTGTATTAGTTCTATAGATTTTATAAAATTTTAATTGTTTTCCCAAAACTTTAGGAAAACAACGTCCTAATTTAGTAAGTAAAGTATGCAATAGATGGCGCCACTTAGGATAATATAATAATAAGAAACTGTTAAAGGTATATCGTTTTGTGGCTATTAGTTTCGAGATAAAATTGTATTTTTTTATCAACTTTATTATTCTCAAAATTTAATTGTTTTTCCCGATGTTTTTCTAAAAAGCATATTAAAGATAGTCGGGGAAACGTGTAAATGTGCTTGATGTTTATTTATTATCATTCTAGGCAAATTAAAGGTACTCCTGAAAACATGAAATGTATGTACTCGCAACATATTTTTGTTTATTTTATGGTGGTTTGAAAATGCTAGACACAAACAAGCACAGAAACACCCACACACAAAACACAACGGGTGTAAGCTTCAGCTGGAAACATTTTGCGCGCATCGTTGCACTTTTTCGGCTTTGCGCACTGAAGATTCCATTATTATGATGGTATATATACCAAAATATGTATGATTCGTATATATATTTACGTTTATTGTGTGTGCTCTCTCTCTCGTATAAAGTTCTCCGCCCTGAAACTCGTATATATAAATTTAATAGCACCCAATTCACGGTAGCTCAGGCAAACGCGCAGACGTCTGCAAAAAAACTGCACTACAGAGTTTTTCGTGTCACACAGTTTGTAGGCACTTATTCAGGGCACACATGCATATATACTTATTTCGTATAGATCGCGTGCTCATACATAGTACATGTGCATATGGTTTTGTATATGCCTAATCCGGGCGTGAAATCATCAATTGCGCTCGCGAACTCTGGTTTTGAATAATTCAAAGCGTCCTACACATACACAGACACTCTTACGCATACACCACACAGGCGTGAAGTACAAAATAATAAGTAAATATACACTATGATAATTACATTCAATCCGAGCATACTATGGCGCACTTGAACAACGAGATAGTTATGTATAATTAGATGCACTACTCGCGATGCAGAGAGATGATCTCATCGAGTGCTTTTACACGCATAATTTAGAATTTAGACGATTATCCGGGGGTTTTTAAATGTCCCATGTATGGTCCGCTAGTGCTGATTGGCTATATAATTGAATAATTTATAAAAAAATTGCGAAATAAACAGCACGTATATTTATTATTATATTATTCAACAGCCTGGCGAGATCATTTGTAATGCAACATATTAAATTTATTTAAGGCAATCAGCTGATTAAAGTAATATATTACTATAGGATTTTTTTTATTTATCTCTTGCAACATTTCAAATTTTTCGTTTATTAGAGTATTTTAGTTTTTTTTTCTAATACAAAAAAACTTACCCTTCTAATTTAGTACCTTGATTCAGTAATAGATGGCGTTTTTTAAATCAAAATATTTCTAAGATTAAACTTTTTTTGTAAATCGAGATTTGTTAAAAACATATATATTTTCTTAAATTATGTTAGGATGTTTTAAGAATTTTTTTATTAAAAATGGGTTTTTAACATTGAGATCTTGATTGAGATTTTCTGTTGAACTTTGAAAAAAGTATCTCTACTATAAATCACTGTAAATCGATCTAGTAAAACAATTAAACCTCTGCCATTTCAGCAAAATAATATCTGTGATTCGCTCTAGTAAACAAATTTCTTTGTTTTTCTTTTTAAAATTCTATCTATCAAATGAGAAAATCTGTGATTCTCTATAGAAAAGCAATCATTCTCTCTAGAAGATGTGGGATTTTATCTAGAATATCAGTGGCACAATTCTGTCTCCTTTCTATACAATATCAGTGTTCCTCTCTTAAAAATCAGTGATTCTCTCTAGAAAATTGGTAATTCTCTCTAGAAAATATGTGATTTTCTGTAGAAAATCTATCATTATTTCTAGATAACTTGTGACTTTTTTTTCGAAAAAATCTATGATTCTCTTTTGAATGATATGATTCTCTATAGAAAATCAGTGATTCTCTCTATTAAATCAGTGTTTTTCCATATTAAATCAGTGATTCTTAAAAAAACTTTCTTAATTCAAAGAAATATTACAATTATATCCAGGAAATCAGTCATTCCTTCTGTATCTATCCATTTTTCTGGCAAATTAAATAAAAAATGATTTTAAAATATTTTATTTAAAAAAAGATATCTTTCTAAAAATCTTTATTTAAATAAATAATACACGCATGTTTTCCTTCGAACCCTCTTGTTGACTAGTGCTCAATGCAAAACTAACACAAAAACCCCTTCAAAACTCCTGCTTATTCAAATTAACACGCGCGCAGTGTTCCCATACTTTTGAAACTCCTTCATTCCTGTAAAACGCACTTCATTCATTCTCAAAGATCTCTCATCTCGTTTCTCTTTGGCAAATACACACAGACATAAAACAGAGCTCAAAACACTGCTCAAGTATCATGTTGCACATTGGCCAAATAAGCGAATGTTTTTTTGCCCTTCTATTCTATTCGAAAAAGCTTTCTCAGCCATGCAATTTTAATGTGCATCACTGCGGTGATAATCCGAAGGAGCACACACATACGCGCAGCAGTGCCGGCTCCGGTTTTAATCTGCCCGCACATATCCCGTCCAACACCCGGTGGTAGTACCTCCGTCGCTGGTATCGGAGGGGCATGCGGATTCGCACTCAACTTTTTTTATATATACGTTTGCGTTCGCTTGTGTTTGGCCTGCAAACATAAATAAATACACTAGAACTTTCCAGTGTGCTCCCGTTCGAGGCGTTTGACCTTTCTGCTTTCCTCGCTTTTTCTCGATTTACACAAAAAATAAATAAATAATATTGATTGTGTTTTATGGTGGCCAGCCGCGATGGTGTTGCGCTGGCGCTGTTGCTGTTGTCGTAGTTCAGCACGATTGAGCGAGAACATAATCCAATTATATTTCTGTATAGGAGGAGTGTGTCTGTGTGTTTGTGTGTATTGCTGTGTGTCTGAGCAAAGTGTTTGGTTTCACATCTGGCTGTGGGTGTTGTCTTTTGTGTTCACGGTTGGTTGCTGGTAGCTGGCAACAAGGTGGTGTCTATCGCCAGCTAGTGCCATCGCCGCTAGGCATATTCAGCCGTCGAATGCACGCAATTCAAGTTGACCTGATTGTGTCTATAGGTGGAATATATGAAGTATCAATAATAATTGTTTAAGATATACATATATTATGATAATTTATTATTATTATTCATGATAAAATAGTGGATATTAGAGCTATAATCAATACCACAAAAATCAGAATTTAGATGTTTATTTAATAAATTAATTTTCTGTGTACGTGTTGTTTTTCGCCAGCAATTCCTTATTTATATAGAAAATTTAAATATCCGGGTTTCCGAAAGCTCATCAAAAACACACACACTCGCCCTCAATCAAGGTCACCCTGCCGCCTTGCCCAATTTATTTCCTCGCAGCCAGGACCTCGGCGAGCTTGCGCACACAAACACATATATACACACACACACATTCTACCCTCTGGTCCATAAAATGTGATTACATGCGAGCAACGCTTTAACCCGCAAACGCACTCCCGTACCCGCTCACAGTTGCAAATAAAAATCCGGTGCCATCTAGATCCGTAAATTCTGTGAATTTTTCCCATAGGGATTTGTGCGAGGATACCGTTCGAAAGCAAAAAAAAGCTCCATTTGAGCGCAATCCACCCCACACACAAATACACTATATATACTGTCTTAAGTGTCTGAGTGCGAGTGTGTATATGTGTGTTTGAAGAATGTGTGTGCGTATACACTCAATAAAGCTCTGCGAATGGTATGCTTTGTCAAACTATATGCATAGTGAGCTTTAAGCATCACATTGCATATATACATATACACTTGTGTAAAGCTTTTAGAACTATATATAAAATTTGTACAAACTAATATAGAATACCTTGTACCTTGAGGGATGTGTCGGAGATCGGGTGGGGTGGTAAATATTAGGCGCCAATGCGGA
This sequence comes from Bolitophila cinerea, assembly GCA_010015015.2. NCBI lineage: Eukaryota > Metazoa > Arthropoda > Insecta > Diptera > Mycetophilidae > Bolitophila > Bolitophila cinerea. The sequence goes on along the minus strand of JAAAKO020036841.1, from coordinate 5,310 downwards.
TAAGTGTTTGCCGCGCATATCGCAGCTATAATATTATATTATATATATTATATATATATATATATATACTTTGTGTGTGTCACATCAGTACCGGCATACCGGGTGGAGGGGTGTTGACAGAGCATGCACATCCGTAAGTTAGGTCTGACACACATTCACACAGGCATACACATAAAACCTAACTCACGAACACCCATACACGAATACATTCCAGTGTACAATATATTTATATATATATATATATATGCAAAATCAGTACAAGGAAAATGTTTTCCGTGCCTCCACGTTGCGTCGTTGCCAAACTTTTAATTAAAGGTACAGTTTTAATTCTTGCTGCATTTGCAGTTTTTCTGTGGGAGGGGGGGTTGATGTTTAATAAATTTCTGTGTATACTCGAGTTATGTGAGTATGTGTGCCAGTATGTATATATATGTGTGTGTGTGTATGTGTTTCGTTGTTGCATTTATCGTAGTGGCAGTTATTTAAACTGCTCGTTGCTCATTTGTTTCCGGTTTAATTTCACAAATTTGCCCTAAATCAGTGAGCTTGCAATTGCACTTTAACTTTAAATAATTTGTGTTATTTTATGTTTTTGAGGTTACTCTTACTGTATATAATATAGTCATATTTTTTCTAAAGCCTTTATGAGTTTTGAATTACTTTTTATTAGTTAAGTTACTAGGAATTATAAGAAAATATTTTAATTTTTTATATTTCGCAGAATGTTCTATTTTTTATAATGTCTTTTTACGTATTGTTGTGTTTTTTGTTTTTAAATACGTAATTTAGTAGTTTTATTATCTGTAATAAAACCATTGCTTATGATTGATTAATAATACTATTTTTTTATACAATTATGTTTTATAAATATATAAAAAAACATAATGCTGTGTTAAACATAAAATATACTCCAATATTTACCCACATTCAACATATTCGCGAAAATGCCAAAAAACACAATTATTTTCAATGTAATTTTCAATTTTAACCTGAAATTATCAAATGCTCTCTCCTCCGCCTGCTCGCTAATTATCAGACTTTAATTTGTTCACCTCTGCACAAACGCAAAATATTTATAATTATTTCCGGTATCCGGCATATCCGTGTACCCTTTTCCGAGCGCGAGTGAGCGTGCATACGGTTATACGCCACAAACACACACACACGCGCGCACGGAAATTGTGCGTTGATCCAGTTTATTGCGGCCGGCTGGTGCATCGATATGGTTCCGGGCGTACTCTGTATAATTTCATGTTTGTGTGCGAGTGTTTGTATGTGTGTGTGTGTGTATGTGTGGTGTCATATAACTATTTGGACACACACATACCAAATATTGTTATATGTACAAATACATCTCACATATATACGCTTCATTAATTAGCTTGTTTAAATGAATATTGATTTACACCACAAATTGTAATCAATCTGTGTGTGTATGCGATTTCGTGTGGGTCTATAGAGCGGGGGAGGGGTACTGGAGCCTGTTTGTGTTTGTTTGTTATTCTTGTGTGTTAACATTATAATACTAATTTGTGAGTATATATAAAACGATCGATTGAAATGTATATCGGACGAAATTAATATTAGCAAAATCGTGTTTTATTTTTAAAGTATTTTTTTCTTATACATTAAAATGTTTGGTCTGAGATTAGATTTAATCCATATCAAGGAATTCGAGCAAGACGATATATTGATCGCTCCAATGATTTGCACTTTTGATTTGTTAAATAGTATTTTTTGTTTGTGGCTTTATGCTAACAATTTTTTATGATTAAGTGAAAATAATTTGAGTGGCCAAAATAATTGACATGGCCTTTTCATTTTTATTATGTAAATTTTTTTTTATTATGTAAATATTTTTTTTACTTGTAGAAGAAAAACAAATTTAGAACAACATCTATTTTTGGAAAAGACTATACATAACAAAAAATGTTCTTTTTGGGTTGGTGGAATAATCCCGAAACTCAAATATTTTTCGTTTTTTTTTTTTTTATAAATTTTTTTTTTTAAAAAAACAAGATATTTGAAAAAAAAAAGATTTAAAAAAAATATATAAAAGGCAACTTTTTTTTAAATTCTTTTGTTTGCAAAAAAAGGTTGTTTGTGGTAGAAAATCGTCTGTTTTTCTATATATAAAAACGTCTGTCTTTCTAAATAGAAAATCGTCTGTCTTTCTAAATAGAAAATCGTCTGTCTTTCTATATAGAAAATCGTATGTCTCTCTATATAGAAAATGGTCTGTCTTTCTATATAGAAAATCGTCTGTCTTTCTATATAGAAAATCGTCTGTCTTTCTATATAGAAAATCGTCTGTCTTTCTATATAGAAAATCATCTGTCTTTCTATATATAAAATCGTCTGTCTTTCTATATGGAAAATCGTCTGCCTTTCTTTATAGAAAATATATCTTTTGATATAGAAAATCGCCTATATTTCTATTCTAAAAAATTTTGTCATTCTATATAAAAAATAGTCTATTTTTCTATATAGAAAATGGTCTGTCTTTCTATACAGAAAATCGCCTGTCTTTCTATATAGAAAATCGTCTGTCTTTCTATACAGAAAATCGTCTGTCTTTCTATACAGAAAATCGTCTGTCTTTCTATAAAGAACATCGTCTGTATTTCTATATAGAAAATTGTCTGTCTATATATATTTCCCTATCGTGTGTTTTAACAATTTTTTGTGGTTGAGAAAATTGAAAACATTCCTCAATCGGGTTTTTGGTAAAACATTTGCTTATGTGTATTTAAAATTAAAATAACCAAAAAAGCTATATATTATTAGAAGCAAATAAGTAATGCAAAATTAAACACTGTATTATAAAGTATAAAATATGCCCAGTTCTCATAATTATCTACTCGTTCGCATCACTTCACCCCTGTTAACATTAGCAGCCGACCGGCAACCCGGCACCCGGCGTAGTCGACACCTTAATTCCGGCATCGTAACCAATCGATAATAATTTACTGTCGAGCGAGCTGCTCCTACATATATATTATACGACATACGTTATAGATATAGCATACTGAGATACCAAACAATTAGTCGCCTCTAATTTGCGTGTGCGAAAGCTCTGGCTCCCGATACCCGCCGTGTTGAAGTTTTGCCCAAATGTGCGGTTGTCATTGCCACCCGCACCTACTCCCGAACCTACTCTTTATCATATCACACAATCCTGATCACCGCACTCGCACGCAAATATGGAAAGTGAGCGCACCAGCCGCGCCCGATAATTCCAATTATTAAAATAATATAATATTATTTTATATTGTTGTATACGTTCTTTGAAATACTGGAAGCCTCGACTGCGGCTGAAAAGCTCAATTAATTATCGATTTAAGTGCCGCACGCATGCGGCGGGATTACCACACGTAATCTATTTGCAATAATTTGCGTTCGATTATTATTTTGGGCGAAAGAGTGAGGAAGGGAGAGAGAGATTGAATGAGACAGAGATAATTACAATATTGTGATTTTCTACAATGTAAGGAATATAATAGAAAGCACACAGAAATATAAATTCATACAGAAATGCGAGCGAAGCTGGTCTGAGATCCGGGCAACCGCACACGAGACAATCACAAACCTCCCCCAACCCTCCTTAGAACGAATATTCGAGGACATTCGTGCCTTTTGTTGGTGGCAGGCAATTTGCTTGCGCGTGAAGTTATTTCGTATACGCCGCAAAATGCTTGAGTCTCACACATTTCGACGAAACACTCGCTGCTGCAAGCAATATTACATATAGTACACACACACACACACTCACAATCGAGTGCATTATATGTTTTATAAATACTATATATGTATGTAATATACTGTATTAAAACAACTTGGCATAGAACATAGACTAACCACCCGAAAAACTCATTGAGAACTTTCAAGTTGCAATCGCACAGTCTTCTCTCTCGCTTGGATCTGTATGTGTCTGTAGTATACGTATATATACTATATATTCGTACGGTTATTATTATTTTAACAGAACTACGATTACAAACATCGACTCTACGTGAAGATATGTGTGTTTTATTTGTGTGTTTCTGCGTATATTATATCTATATAAACGTGCTGTTCCTCCTAAATGATGATGTGCGCACTACTGTGCCACATAGAAAACGGAGGGGGGAGGGTCTGCGCTCCCAAACTTCAGCACAAACTCCGAACTGAAATTTCGCAGCAGTGTGTTTGTGTGAGCTGTGTGTGTGTCTCTCAAGATCAGCACTGGAAGATCTTGGCGGTGGCGGCGCGTGTTGTGCTCCACAAAAAGTTATGATGAGCAACTTGTAAATGATAATTAGGTTTGTGCTTGGCTGGATAACATTTTAATGGGTGCGCGTGCACGTTTCGTAAATATAAAGTGGTGTGTGTGTGGGTGCGACCGAGGCGTCCGTCGCGTCATTGCGTCAAACGGGAGAGTATATGTGGTGGGGGTAACAGGCGGCAGAGACAAGAGCTTGGGCGACAGGATAAATGTGCTGACACATATAAACGAACGGGAGAATGGTGCAAGAGGTAGCCAGCCGCAGCCAGCCAGCAAGCTTTTTTATGATAGCTGCGTGCTCTTATCTAACGGGGGAAGTTCTTTTAAATTATGATTAACTAAGTTCGGACTTTTTAGAGAGAAACGCGAGAGTTTTTTTCTTATTTATTTGATTTTTAAATACGGTTATCAAATGGGTTGGATTTGGTGTTATTTATATAGCATAATGTAAATTGGGGCAATGGCATTAAAAAGCTAACCAGTTACAGTTTAGGAAATTAATTAAATAAATTAAAAAAAAAATGATAATGCCTAAATCTAATTGTCCAAAAAGATAACTTCAACAGCTATTACCTCAAAAACACAAACCTCAAAAATCTTGTTACCATTGTAACCATTTTGGGGAAATGCATTGTTTTACGGAATTTATCATAATTCCTAAATTTTTAAAAAATACTTCATACGACTTTCCAAAAAACCTGTAAAATAAACTTATATTAATTTCATCAATAAATGTTCTCAAAGAGCTTAAAGCTCATAAATACAACTCAATTCGATTCACTCATGAAGTCACCAAGAAAAACCAACAACAAGACACAAACTTTTGCTGTTTTCTATTCGAAATCATAATCCATAAGAATATTTCGCACAACATAACGTCTCAAAATGCATTATCAACACAAGAGCTTTAAGCTTCCGGACACTTCACTTCGTCAGTGCGGTGCACAGACTTTCTCCATTTCAATACCCCACCTCTTTTCTGCGCATCGAATAAACATTTTGCGTGTGCCATGTATATCTAGATATAAATAAATAGACTCGCATGA
>JAAAKO020036830.1:0-12621 GCA_010015015.2 Bolitophila cinerea | reverse complement strand
ATTCCACTCTGCTTTTATCATTCGAAAAGCTAGGTGGTTGTATATCCATTTTATAATTTTCGTATTTATTTTATGTCGCTTTAGGGCATCTATAATTGCCTCAGTGTGTACGTTGTTGAAAGCCCCCTCTATGTCTACAAAGGTTGCCAGCGTGTATTGCTTAGATTCCATGGATCTTTCAATAGTTCTGACAACCGAGTGGAGGGCAGAGTCAGTAGACTTACCTTTGGTGTACGCATGTTGTGTTTCCGCAACAAGTGTATCATTAAGGTTGTCCCTGATGTGTATCTCTAATATCCTCTCCAGACTTTTGAGGAGAAATGAAGTTAAACTAATTGGTCTGTAATCCTTTGGGGACGAGTGTTGAATTTTACCGGCTTTAGGTATAAATACAACCTTAGCAGTCCTCCAGTTTATGGGTACATGTTCTAGAAGTAGACATGCTCTGAATATGTCCTTTAGAAGGTTTATTGCTATTGTTGTAGAAGAGCAGGTAATATTCCATCTGGTCCAGGGGATTTGTATGGTTCGAATGAAATTATCGTTTCCTTCAATAATCAATACAATTTTTTTCAATGTCACTGTGCATTTGCTAATAAAAAACTCAGGACTTCAAAGTATCTACGAAAATCTTACCGCTGTCACCAATTGCAAATTCTGACAACCTTTTTTTCCATTTCGAGTGATTTCTGCTTTTTATGCTCACGGCCAGCAAATGCAAATAAAAACTCAAACTGTACGCACTGCATTGACAGGTACGGATACATGCAATATGCAACGGTGTACGACACCGCTGTCACCAATTGCGTTTCATTCTCAAATCGTTTTTTTTTTGTACTGTGTCCGTCCCGTCGATTCGTATTACTTACGATCACAGCAAAAACAACAACATCGACGAAAACACCTTATAAGAAATCTAAACAGAACCATACAAAAAAACAAAGCACACCGATTCCATAGAAAATGCCGTGCTCTATTTACTGTTTAATAATCGCGATTAATTTGCTATAGATTTAAGTGTACAGACAGAAACAGTTATTATTTAAAACAACAACAACAACAACACTGCATAATGGTATACTGCAGAGCGGTGCGACGGTGGCGGCGGCGGCGGCGGTGGTGGCGATCAAGTTTAACCTTTCACAACAATAAATGGCAAACACACACACACACACACATACACATATAGAGAGTCATTCTGACACAAACATAGTCCCATGAATAATGCAAATATGCGGCGTGCTCGCGCACAACGAACGGCGAATTGATTTACAAATGCGTTGCATTCGCGTATTGCGCAAATCTTATTATAAACAATAATTGCAAATTTGAGTCAGTGTGTGTGTGTGTGTGTGTGTGTGTGTGTGTGTTTTATAGGCAGTGAGATATGATCGGTATTTTTGTGGTATTTAAAAGGTTTTTGCGTGATCGCATTTCGTGTTAACACACGGAATCGATTGCATATTATGCGCGCGAGTGCGCGCTCGCATTGGGCTTTTTGTTTGAGCCCATATATATATATTGGCTAATACTCATATACGATTGACTAGTTCTAGTGTGGTGGCAAAACTAAAGAGAGTTTATGAATTTGTAATGTTCAAATGGCACAATTGATTATCTAACCATACCGCAACTAGATCTTGATTGTATGTGTTGTATATTGCATGACGGAATAGAGGATTAATGGGTTTTAGGTTTTCTAGAATACTTAGGATAACAAAATGTCACCACATCGATCGGTGCAATGTAGGAGTTAAGTTAGGGCCCTTTTAACCTTGTATGGAGAACACTTCTTAAGGGATATGTTATGGGGGTCATCCATTTTTATTTAGGTCCTCAGCTGGTCCGATCAGTGGGGTCATCTTCTCTTATTTATGTCGTAAAGTCTATCTGATCGGAATGGTGGCAATCAGCTACAAATCGACTAGGCGCCGATTTCTTCACTATCACAAGTTTCAGCTAACCGGCAGGTTGAAATCAACCGCCGGTTGAGAAGAATGATGATAATCTAAGATAATTCCGATGTAAGCAGATGATTGAATATCGAAACTATTTATTACGATCAAAGATCATTTCGATGAAAGAATATGTTATCGTTAATCGGTGAATCTTCGACGATCGAATATTGTTCTTATAGTCGACGATCGAACATTTTTCCGATGATTGAAGATCGCTCCGAAGATAGCTCCGATGATCGTGCATTGTTAGACCGATCGAAGATCTAAACAATTTTTGGCTCGACGATTTTTCCGATGCTCGAAACCATTTTTAATGAACGTTCGAATGATCCAAGTTATTATCTGTGATCAAATGAAGCTGTAATGATGTTAGATTGTGCCGATGAAACTATTTTCTATGATCAAAGCTCGATCAGTTGATCGAAGGTATAATCGTTGATCAAAGATACCTGCGATGATCGTAAATTGTTACGATGATACCATTTTCTATAATTGAAGATCTCGTTTTTAAGATGTTATTGGTAATCGAAGGTAGCCGCGATGATAATGATCGCAGATTTAATAATTTATCGAAGCTACTTCAGATGTTCAAGAATCGTTCCGATGATCGTGGCTAAATTCTAATCCGTATATGCATCGTACATCGATAGATCGATAGATATTGAAGTAATTTCTACTTTCAAGGTCGATCTACTGATCGCAGATTATACATATTATCGAAACTATTTCCGACGTTCAAAGATCGTTGTAATGATCGTGGCCAAATTCTAAGTCGTAGATCGATAGATCAATAAATATTATCGTTAATTATAGATAGCTGATAGTGATGATTGAATATAATCGAAGTTCTCTCCGATGATCGTGTAGAAATTCTAAGCCTTGTATGCCATAGATCGATAGATTTTATCGTTGATCAAAGATTGCAGCAATGATCGATAATCGATCGAATGACCGTGGATAAATTCCATTATTGTTAATTGTAGATAGCTGATAGTGATGATCGAAGTTAATCGAAGATCTTTCTGATGATCGTGTAGAAATTCTAAGCCGTATATGCCATAGATCAAAATCGTGAATCAAAGATTGCAGCAATGGTCGCTGATCGTGGCTAAATTCTAAGCCGTTTATGCCTTCTATCGATAGATCGATAGACATTATAGTTAAATGAAGATTGCTGCGATGATCGCAAACGATCGAAGCACGTAGCATTTTTTGTTATGTTCGAAGATTTCACCGATGATTAGAGATATTATCGATGATCATTGATTGTTTCTATATGATCGCAGATCAAAGTAATATCTATGTTCCAAGTTCGATCTACTGATCGCAGATCGTACAGATTATCGAAACAATTTTCGATGTTCAAAGGTCGTTGCAATGATCGTGGCTATATTCTAAGCCGCAGATCGATAGATCAATAAATATTATTGTTGATTGTAATTAGCTGAGAGTGATGATCGAAATTAATCAATGATATTGCTGATGATCGAGGCGAACTTCTAAGTCGTATAAGCCATAAATCGATAGATAATATCGTTTATCAAAGATTGCAGCAATGATCGAAGATGGATCCGATGATCGTGGCTAAATTTAAAGCTGTATATGACGTAGATCGGTAGATCAATAAATATTATCGTTAATTGTAGATAGCTGATCTTTCCGATGATCGTGGCGAAATTATAAGCCGTATATGCAATAGATCGATAGATATTATCGTTGATCAAAGATTGCAGAAATGATCAAAGATCGTTCCGATAATCGTGGCAACATTCTAAGCCGTATATGCCATAGATCGATATATATATATATATTATCGTTGATCAAAGATTGCAGCAAGTTGAGCATAACTAGAGATATTCAATCGGCTGCTAGCTTTAAACTTGCTCTTTACAATATCCCTGGAAAATTATGTATTAAACTGCAATTCGACAGTAATATTGAAAGATATCAACTTGCAGATATTTTTTGAATAAATATTTTTATCCGTAAAGATAATGATGAACCTGATGATGACTCTTTATCACTGTTCAAACGGTAATATTGAAGCACGAGCACGAAAAAAGAACATAATTGTGTTTTGTTGCCTTCGAAACCTCGCTCGGTCTTCCTCCAAAAGCCACATCGAGCTCGGTGACAGGTGAGGCAAGCGCCAGGCGATCTACTGCGTTTTAAAATGCTTTCATCCTAACTTGCGAAAAAATGTCGAATGCCAGGCTTTTGACAGGCGATCTTAGTTGCTTTCTTCCGCTCCAGGCTGATCATGGGACAGAAACCAAATGTATGTTTTGTGTTGTTGCTGTTGTTATTTCCTTTTTTCTTGATGCACAAAATCACCGAACAAAAAAATGTACGATTTACACATAAAGCAAAGAGTGAAAAATTGAAAATTTGTCAAAACGCCAAGTTGAGAACAGAAATCCTCTCTTGTACTATTTTCGGAAGTTGAAAAATCGGCAAGTTAATATCAACCGGCATTTGTCAACCTCCGGACATCGAAAGTTATCACTCAACTTCGACTGAAGAAAACCGACTGGGAAAGTTGAAAAAATCCTCTAGTTGAAAGTCAGGACAAAGCAACAACTGAACAGTGTTGTTGTTTTTTTACCACCCTCCAAATTTGTGCATTCATTTCCCTTTTACTTATTATCCTTATTATCAAAATCTCGTATTTTTATAAATCCAGTATTTCCATTTTTTTTTGTTTATACTATTTTTTGTTTTTCTTTTTAAATTTTTGTTTTTAAAGTTAAAATGATATTGCTAAACATTTTAGGGCATTTCAAAAATACGGGTTTCGTAACCAACCCATAACCTTAAACCTTAAAAACCGTTAAACCATAAATAAAAAACACACGTAACTTATCAATTTCCAGAATTATCCTACTCGCCGTCGTTACATTGGTCATTTGTCAAACCGAAGACGACAGTGCCGTCGTTGATAAGTCCCAGGTAAGCAAACCAACTTTCTTCTCTCTCTCTCTCTTTCGCGCACGCAGAATTTCCTCGTTTAACTGTAAAAACAAAAACAAATAACCGTATCCGTGTGCAGGGCTCGGACATTCCACAGGACATTCTCGATCAGGTTCTCGATGATACGAACAGCAACAACAAACTCTCGGACACGTATGACGTGCAGCAGCGTCAGTTCTTGTCGTCCAAGGAGCGTCCCGAACTGAATCCCGAACTGAGCCAGCTGATCATCGATGACGTCAACAAGAGCATCGCGTCCAAGCGTCAAGCTGAGGACACGACAACAACAACGACAACGGCTCGACCCGTGCTGACCACCACACGCAATGGTCTTGTCGACAAGCACACCCAACTGGACACCGCCGGTACCGAGAACAAGCAAACGTCTCGCATTCAAATCAAGAAGGGACCCAACGGCGAGGACTACGAGTACGAGTACGTGTACTACTACTACGATGACGAGGAAAAGGAAGCAGCTGCCAAGCAAAAGTCTGACAAAACATCGGTTGCTGATTCGGCACCGAGCAGCGGCAAGAATCGCTACACATCGGTAGAGCGTGGCAGTACGACAGCATCGGTACCGGTTGCCAATGAGATCATGAGCCGTGGCAAGGGACGTGCTAGTATTCCGGTTGTCGAGGACGTGGCCGAGGAACGTTTGCCACAGAACACCAGATTCCCACCGCGCAGCACAACAACGGCTGCTGTGCCCACTGAGGAGACAACCAAGAAGATCGCCGTGAAACGACCCAGTTTGGAGTTGGTGGACAACCAGAGTTTCAATCGTGACGACAAAAATGCCAAGGGTACACGTAACATGGAAAATGAATTGGCCAAGTCTGAGGCTGCTGCCACAAAGAAACAACAACAACAGCAACAGCAACAATCAGAGGAATCGGAAACGGAAACGGAAACCGTTGAGCAACCAGAGGCTACGACACCGTTCATGGACAAGGTCGCCTTTGATCTGTACGCAATTCTGGCCAACGAGAACTCAAACGTTGATGCGACCACTGATATTGCATTCGATGATACGGATGCATCTACCGGTGGCTCAGATGACTCAAGCACCGATAGTGATCTGACCACTGTGGAAGCAATCACCGTACCATCCACGACCACAACGACTACCACGACCACAACGACCACAACGACAACAGAGGCACCGACCACAACGACCACCACAACGACCACTGAGGCACCCAGCGGCGGACGCAAGTCACCGTTCGGCAATGGACGCAATCGTTTCCGGTTCAAGTCCAACCAGGCCTCAACCACCGAGGCAGCTGCCGAGGCGTCTGCATCGGAGGCACCGCAGCACGCAAAACCTAATCGTTTCTCACGTCCGTCGTTCGGTGGACGCGGTGGCGTCAAGACCACAGCAGCTCCGGTCAGTGCAGCTGATGGTGCGGCTGTTGAGGAGGTTGCCGTTAAAGAGGAAGCTGCCAAACCCGTGAATGCCGGTGTCCGGGGACGCAGTAAGTCTTTTTTACGTTTTATCTAGTTTAGACATAGTGTACATGCCTGATTTCCTGTTCCGTAGCACGTAATCGTTTCAATTTGCGTGGTGTGACCAGCTCGACCGAGAAGAACGTCGAAGAGAATGCAATCGATGATGCAGCAGCCAGCAGTACCACGGCCCGTTCCGTTCGACCACGTCCCTCATTCCAACTTCGCACTCGCGGTCGTCCGCAACCTGCTGCTGCGGCTGTCTCCTCTGGCGATGCCACCGAGACCACAGTCGAGGCAGGTGACACAAAGAGTGACGAAAAGTCCGAAGAGAAGCCACTGCCCACAAAGGCATCCAGGTAATTTAAGCAAAACATTAAAAACAGTTAAACATTTGAATGTGGACTAATGAAATGCGCAATCTTTTGGATTCATCTAGATTCAACATTGGCCGACCCAACCGTTTGCTAGCACGCGGTCGCTCTCCAGCCCTGAACAATCTTAAACCAGCAGCAGCAGCTGTTGCAGCTGACTCGTCCGATGCCACAGCTGCGGTAGATGTTGCTGAGAAGTCACAGTCCGACACCGCTTCCACGGCTAGCGAAGCCGGTGACGATGCGTCCGAGACATCCACCCAGACCAGCGGTGTGAACAAGATCAAGCAGCGACCACGCATTCAGATCGCCGCCAAGCCAAAGGCAGTCGCTCCCGTTGCTGCGCTCAACCGCAAGGTGAACCCGTTGATCTCGCGCCGGAAGCTGGGTGCATCTTCGACGACTGCCGGTAATTATTGATTTGAAACGATTTTAAAGCCTATTGGAAGAATGGGTCCAATTTTTGCCAAAAACTGGGTCTTGGCCAAAAGGCATTCGGACAAAAAGATATTCGGCTAAAAAGCCGAATTGGGTCATGGGACTCATGTCTGTTTGAAATAGGACATAAGACATGTAAGCCACATAAAAGTACATATGTCTTATGTCCGTTTTGTAGTAGGCCTTTTTACCGTTTCCTGACGTGGGCCCAATGTCATCTTACCATTTGTTTATATGATTTTTTTTTCCACAGAACCCACCGTAGAGGAGGACTCATCGGAGGCTCAGGAAGAGTCTGCGGATTCAGCAAAGAGTGACGACACCGCTGTGAAGACGGAGGACACCACCGAGGTGGTGGCATCCACACCGGAAGTCTCCTCCGAGACTCCACGAGGATTAGGTACAACCTCCATTCAATTCATTGAAAATATTACATAATTCACTAACTTCCATTTCGTTCTGCATCAGGACTGCTAGGTAATAGGCGAAGACTGCAGGCACGACGGCCCGGAACGATTCTATAGATAGATGTGTGCATCCCAGACACAGCCAGAGAGCGTTCCGCTCAAAAAAGAGAGATATCGTGATTATGGAAAACAGTAGTTGTCAATGTGTGTTTTATTTTATATTGTTGTTTTTTTTTACATTCTGTTGTATGTATAGCTGCACTACTCGCACTTGCGAGAGGTGTGAAAAAGAAGAAAGAAAAAAAAACCAGTGCCACGATTTACTGAAAATATATTTTTGTAAGCTTATATATTATAATATTTACCGTTGTATTTTGTTTTAATTTTTATTTCGTATGTATTTATTCACTTTCACACGACACGGCAGTTTTTGTGCACCTGTGTGTGTGTGTGACAAATTTGCCAATTCATTTGATTGGTTTATATAAAGTACAAGGTGGTCAGGTTGTTTTTTTTTTGGCTATAGCAGCGTATATAAACTAATAAAACAATAGCATATATTTGCCGTGACCGCGTTGACCCTCCCCACCACCGATTTTATATAGGTATCCAGTAATCGTAGTCAGGTCAGGTCATTGAATATTCTCGTTTTGTTTTAACCGAATGCGAGTGATTGCGTGCGTGCGTTTAGTAGTTATACTAAGTCATGAGATTTTAGTGCGCCTGCTAAGAATTATATAGTCTTTATTTCGCTATGTATCTGGAAGTGATTTACGTTGTGTCGGTGATCGTTTGCGGTGCCCTAATGATGCTGGAGTATAAAAAGTGGTGTGTGAAGCCATTGATTAGCAACTTTGCGATGCCTCCGCACTGGCCGATCGTCGGTGTGGCGCATCGTTTTTTCGGTGGCTCTAATGAAAGTGAGTTTCTCCCTTCCCCTCCCCCGGTTATTGTATATTTAGAAAAACGCGTTTTTATCATATCACTAATAAATTTTAGAACGAAAGAAAATCATAAATCATACAGTTGACAGGTGGAGAGTTGTCCATCTTTATAAGGACCATCAAGTCTTTAAGTGACGAAAAGTGATTGGGATGTGTCAACCGTATTAATCAGCATTACTATAGGATTAGGGATAGAGCGGTTGAGAAATAAGAAGAAGGTGATTTCAGCACTTAGGATAAATTGTATTATGAGCATGGACCAGTAATTTTCACAGGCCTCTGTTGAAGCAATAACACCTCGAAGGGCGCCATGTAAGTGGAGAAATATAGTCATTTTTATCAGGTCCGATCTATAAGGTGTCGATGTATTAAAACATCCAATCCGATCTCCTAGAGCTATTGGAGAGTTATAACAGATACGTGTTTAGCGTATTTCTACCTATAAAAGTCAAATTTCCTGATGGCCAATTCTAGCCTCTTCTGGTCAATCACCTGTTTCATACGGTCGTTTTTCTCCAGCAGCAGTAACTGTCCAAATTCCGATTTTGTCCCCTGGCCAACAGCTCAAATTGTATGATCTCCTTCAAATCCTACCAAATACCCAGCACACCGTTTCTGTCCGTCAATCCTGGCCTGTCCACCGTTTAGTTTTCTTCGCTGCGCTTCGACCAGTGATTTGCAGATTCGCGAGTACGGGAGTACGGTCCATCAAGTTCTTTGCCGTAATTCGTGTGGCACATAAAAGCTGAGCTGCTTTTAAAATCCCGACATCTGCAATTCGGTTCACATGGTTTAGAGGTCGTTCTTTAGTTCTTCGGCAATGCCTGCCCCTTATACCCGTGTAACTTGGTCATTTCCATGATTTTATATCGACATTTTCGATGATTAGCCTTCGAGAAGGTTATGCCACAGATGCTGACATCGATTTTTGCGGATCGATGAAACTCAAACCATGAACATTGTTTACATTTTCAATGGCGACGAACTTTTTTTTTTCATACTTTGTTGACAATAACTCGAAAGTGGTTTTAACCATATTCTACTTCTTCTTTATGTGGCACTACATTGAGAGACTGGGTTTACCATTAAATGCTCTAGTTTTTCAACAATCCCTGCAAAAATGGTTAGGATATCCATAAAAATGTTAGGTTACATTTTTTATTGTTGATATCACCATCAATAGCTGTTCTCCTAAACTTTTTTGATAGTTTGTTTGAAAAACCACAATACCAATTACCATTCAGTCTCTCAGTGTACAACCCAGCTGGGTAATGGCTGCTTCCACATTTCCTCTACTCCATTTTGGATTGTCACAAGCTCTGGCGGTCCAATCACGAGCCCCCAGACGTCCCAAGTCAGATGTAATATTATGCATCCATCTGCACCTTGGTCTTACTGGAGGATATTAAAGGAGGTCGAGTGTTGAATCTCTCCGCTTTTGGACTCAAACACCCTCTGACCCTTTTATTTGCCGGGTGACCATTTTTTGGGCGACAATTATTGGTGCCACAAATTAAGGGGCGACAATTATTGGGAAGACAAATTTTGGGACGACAATTTGTGGGGCGACCAATTGTGGCTCGGAAAATTATGGTACGGGAAATTGTTGAACAGCAAATTGTGGAGCGGCAAATTGTGGAGCGGCAAATTGTGGAGCGGCAAATGGGGGAGTGGCAAATTTGTGGAGCGGCAAATTGTGGAGTTGCAAGTTGTGGAGCGGCAAATTGTTGAACAGCAAATTGTGGAGCGGCAAATTGTGGAGCAGCAAATTGTAGAGCGGCAAATTATTATGCGGCAAATTGTTGAACAGCAAATTGTGGAGCGGCAAATTGTGAAGCGTCAAGTTATGGTGCATACAATTTTGAGGAGACAAATTGTGACTCTACAAGTTTTGGGGGGATAAAACAAATTTTGGTGCGGCAAATTTTGGTGCGGAAAATTGTGGAGCGGCAAAAAATGGTGTGGCATATTGTAGGACGTACAATTTTGGGGACATAAATTGTGGGACTACAAGTTTTAGGGAAACAAAAATTGTTGTGTGGCAAATTATGCGATCCATAGTACGTTCTTCGTTTTTACTTTTATGTAAGATGCCGAGGCTTCAAGCGGCGCACAAAATCAATTTATCTCTAGTAGTGGACGGTTTTCCTAATAATATTATCCAATTTCAAATAATTTTAGGGAAATTCACTTAGCCATTAAACGGGCCTCTGAAACGTCACACAAACTTAGATATAATTAATTTAAATTCTAATCCCACCGTACTCTTATATGGACCCCGGAATGGACCAGTTTTTCTATATACGGTCTTTAAATGAACGTCTCTTTTTAATTTAATAATTTTATCTTAAAATAGTAGAGGACACGATTAAAACAATAATATAAATACATTTCATCAAATATCCGCATCTTCAAACTAATAAAATATGTGTTATTAAAATATATCAAAACTAGTCTAATATCTCGGCCCGTCAAAGTTCCGATGTTTATTACAAAAACATAACCTAAATTCTCGTCAAAAGTATTATAAGTTTCATAGATCTGCACACTAGATTTCGCAAACGTTGTTTAATAATTTCAATACATGAGCTTTATGCCAGCGAGAGAGAGCTTTTATATTTCATATATACATAATAGCAATGCCTCCTTAATACAGCGCCATCTTTTGTCATAATTCATTCACATGCACTGCCATCTCTTGTTGAAATAATAATCTCACATTATCTTGCACGCATGCGAAGACCTAATGAACACACTGCAAGAAGTGTTCAGCGAAACTGCAACTCCATTCCGTGCCTGGCTGGGTCCCGTGCTAGTCATAGGTCTGGCAAATCCCGATGACCTGCAAACGGCCATGAACTCGAGCAACTGCCTGCAGAAAGCCTACTTCTATTCGTTCCTGCACAACAAGACCGGACTGTTCACGTCGCCGGGTAAGCAAAAGCTCTTAAATACGCGTGCCTAACCATTCACAATGGTGTGTGTACGCCGAATCGAAACACAACACAGTGCTAACATCGTGTCCGTAGCGCCCGTGTGGAAGCAGCACCGTCGCATCCTGAATCCCACGTTCAACATAAAGGTTCTGCACAATTTCGTGCCGACCTTCAATCGGAAGGCACTCACAATGGTCGCACAGATGCGCAAATCGATTGGAATCAGCCAGGACATGTACAAGCCGGCATTTATGTGTACCATGGACATGGTTTTTAGTAAGTATGCGCAATAAATATCACAGATGGCAGCATCGGTGTGTCGTGTGTGTCATCACTAGGGTGTATTGCTTGGCTGTTCCGTTTAATGATTTTTGTTTTTGTTTTGTTATGTTTTTTGTTTTTCAGATACCGCAATGAGCATGAAGATTGAGATGCAAACGGATGAAATGGGTGAGCAGCTGTACGTGACACTGATGGCGTGAGTGTATTTTTGTTGTTGTTGTTAATATATATGTTATTAAATTTATAGATTAATATTTGTTGGTGCGGTGTTGACAAGACAGCTTGTTAGCGGATTTCGCTTCGACCCGAGCCCAATAGCTAGGGATGATGCCGAAACGATTCTTATAGTCCTGCCGGAGTTCGCTTTTATAGAAAAACCTACGGTTTTTTTTAAGTGGGTCTTTGATTTTAACTCGCGTACTTCAACCATTTCAACTCTCCGCCTTTTCTAAATCTCTCGTTTCGTGGTTAGGGTCAATCTTTTGGGCTCTTTCATGGACAGAGGCGCCTTCAGTGGCAGCTTGTGAAATTAACAAATTTGGACACTCTAATGTCAAAAACATATTTAACCTCATTTTTTTGTGTATACATCTGTGTTAACTTTTGCATCAATATTTACACATAACCTCATAATTACATTTGTTTGACAGATCGGTGTCCAAACCCCTTTACGACAACAGAGCCTCTAGTGAGCATGAAGGATCCCAATAGTATAACATTTGTCAGTGTTTGTGTTTATGAAGTATGGACAGTAGGGTTTTATGCAATTTTAAGTTTGAATGAAATTTTAGGGGGCAAAATGCAAACTAATAATTAAAACCAATACAGATCTATCTATCATGACTTTAAGGAAGAGGGTAACT
>JAAAKO020036819.1:0-12623 GCA_010015015.2 Bolitophila cinerea | reverse complement strand
TTGGAAAATAGTTTTGTTTGCACGCGACTTAAAAAATTAAAACAAAAATAAATAAATAAATAAATTGAAAATAAAAATTATACATATATATTTTTTTTAATCTTTCTTGTTTTCTTTATATAGTAGCGCTCCGACCTAATATTCATGTTCGCTTGAATTAAATCGTTGTGCACACATATATGTACATTATTTTCTGATTGTGAGACGACTCACTATTGTATGTATATACGTATTTATGTTTGTAGTATTTATATTTGTATATGTATGTGCTCGCACTCGTCGCTTGGGTGATGTTCACATTCACAATTCACACGAATCCCGTCGTTTTGTTGATATTAATATTCTGATGAAAAATTTACATATATAAACTGTATGCATGTATTGGTGTTTAGTTTATGTTTTGTCTGTGGGCCTGAGACATCGTTTTTAATACCATAATCTAAAATGGTACACACACACAGGTGCGGGGTTTTGTATACCGTTCTCTTCGTCTGCAAATGTTCTTTAGTTTACCAATGACTTAGTATACTATAAAATACAGCAATAGTTCTTAGATTAGCATTGAGACTATGTATTCAATTTTTGTGTAGATCACGAAATAGACAAACCAAAAAAGAGAGAGGAGCAAACACAATAAAAAAACGCGCGCGTGTGTGTGCTAAATTTGGATGCAAATTTTATTTTGCATGACACCGCGACAAAAAACTCGCATTTGAATTTACGTTTCTATTTGTTTTTGTTGATTTGCAAATTTATATATAGAGTACACACAATAGAAAAACACATATGTACAATAAACAATGTACATTGTTTATACACGCGCGCGCAGACCGCAACATAACGCCGCGTAATTGATACAAATGTCAATTGTTTTGTGATAGAGAGAAAAAAGAATCTCTTTATTTGGATTCAATAATTTATTTCGAATTCAATCAACGGTATTTGTGTTTTGAATTAGAGTCAACGAGGGGTGTTTGAAACATTCTTCGTGTATTTGCATTCAGTATAACATATTTTAAATATTTTAGATGTGTCGGTATTTGTGGTATCGTAATAGGAGGCATTTCGAATTCGATTGAAGAATGATAGGTAAATATATACTTGGGGCAGACAGCAAAAAAATTGAATGGTATTCGATAGGCACAGGTGGTGTAGTCTGAGAGTAAATAAGAAGGGAAAAACATTTAATTTTGATATCCAAATTTTTCAAATTCAATTGGCTGGAATTCGATTGCCAAATCATGATTGGCTGAATTACGGTTGCCAAAATCATACGATTTGCCGGATTATACTATTGGTCGAGTATCGATTGGTTTAATCAGGATTGGCCGAAGCACGATTGGCCCAATAACTTTTAACCGAATCTTGATTGGCCTAATAATGATTGTTCGGATAATACAAACATGGATTTGCCGAAGCACGACTGGCCCAATAATTATTAATCGAAGCCCGATTGGCCTAATGATAATTGGCCGCATGACCGAAATATTGGCTGAATGAAACGACTAGCCGAATCACGGTTGGCCAAATAATGATTAGCCTATAATAACGATTTGCGAATCACAATTGTCCTAAAAACTATTGGCAAAAGAACGATTGGCCGATGCACGATTGGCCAAATCATACGATTGACCGAATAATACAATTGCCCGAATTATACGATTTCTTAAATCACTATTGGCCGAATCACAATTGACCGAATCACGATTGGCCAAATCACTATTGGTCGAATACGCATTGCCCGAAGAACGATTGACCGAATAACTACATTCTAAACACGTTTGTGATTGGGCCAATCGTATTAATCATATCCAGGGCAACAAAAAAAAAACCTAAAAAAGTTTTAAAAAATGACCTAAAACGTCAAAAATTACTCACAAAAATACTCTTAAAATCGCAAAATTGACCTTAAAAATATGAATTTCAACATTATTATTATTATTTAATAACTATTAATATGCATTTTTATATTGCATATTAACCTAAAAAATGAAAAATTAAATTAAATAAGTAAAATTACTAAATATTATTTATAGAAGCTGAAATATTTTTATAAAACAGTTAAGAAGCAATTTTGATAACTAATTTACATAATTATTAATTTTCTTCTTTTTTAAATGTGTTTATTTGTTTCAAAGTTTTTATAGGTAAATTGTTTTATGTGAATCAATTTTTGATGATGCATAATAATAATAATGAAGCGCCTCAAATGTCACATAAAATCAGTAAGATTTAGATTTCAAATTTTGAATTATTTTTATAAAAGAACAGAATATGACTTTAAAAAGACAAAATATTACCTATAAAAACCCTAATATGACTAAATATGACCAAATATGACCAAATGTGCTCTAACAACAAAAATATGACCAAATATGTCCGCACAAGTATGGATTAAAAAACGAGAAAATATCAAAACATATTTAAAAACCAGGCATTGCAATACTATTGGTATTTTAAACATTTAAATAAGTTTAAAAATTTAAATTTAAAAAAGAACATTTATATAAAAAAATCTACTTTTAATTATTCAGATAATTCATATACTATAGAATATACCTCTATCTGTTATAGATTTTACATGATAAATTAATCTGTATCGACTTTTTTGTGTAGGTCTTTTTTTAGTGTCATAACTTCTATAAACTCAGCGATAAATAACAAAATTTGAATTTAAGCTGCGAAGTTTTATTTGTATGCTATATTTAAATATTTTAAGTGGAAGGCCATTCATCATTTCAGAAATAATGTTTGCTATACTGCATTTCTACATAAATCATATATTTGTACCTCGCAAATTTGAAACTTCAATCACTATAAGACATATTAGCATTTTGCACAATTTCCATTAAAAACCCTAATCATAATCAACGAATATCATATTAAATGCTCCTGCAAATTTAAGATTTAATCTTTACTCAAACCAGAGATATTAAAATTCAAAAATTAGTACATAAATTAAATTCATATATAAAATACCATCTAACTAAATTCCAAATTCAAATTGTGTATAAATACCAAATTCGTAAAGTCCATTAAAATTAATGAAATTTCTATGAACGCGTGGCTCAAATTCTTTCGTTTATGTATCTTAAAATTAAAAAGATTTAGAGCAGCAAGCTGCTGCTGCTGACTACTATATGCAATATATACGAGAGCTTTTGCCTTATACATATAATAAATACATACACTCTTATATACCATATTATGTACTAAATACATAGTGTATATAGCTAAGCTCTAGCTCATTTTTCGGACACAAAGCTTATGCAAGATTATATGCACACAATGCATCTGTCAGTAATGCTTAACGAAAGAAAAATGCAAACAAATTTATTTTGCGACATAAAACCGGCGAGCTTTTTGCGAAAATTACAAGCTATTAAATTCGGTATGCTTTATAAATTATATATATTATACCAAATCGCGCAGTACACTTTAAATAAGTCATACACATAAAATAAACGGCAAATCTTCACTTTAGTGTCTGCTCACAAAATAATTGGGCTGTAGAGGAGGTTGATCAACTTAAGGGAGAAAATATTATTTAACAGGGAATGGAGTAGAAGGACTAGAAGCTTGATCAATGGCTTCAATAACGGTTGAGATTACCTATATAATTTACTGCTTTTGAAGCATGCTGGACCTAGTATTCCTCTCTGCGATCACGCTCAGGCCCCATTCGGTGAGAAGCTCGATTGGTACAGCCAGTGCGAAGAGATTCCCGATTCGCTGCTGGGCCTTTAGAAAGATACAATTGCTTCGAACGGAGGGAAGTCGGAGGGCAAATCTGCCTTCTTAGACAGATTTCCAAGCATTCCCTGGTTTCGGTAAGAGGCTAAAGTTCAGGGCGAGCATGCGCAGCTGGCTCGAGAGAAGTTATTTGAGATGGTGGAGAAACGAAAGTTTCGTAATCGTGCTAAAGCTAAGGCAGCACAAAAGGCCAAGAAACAGGCGAGAGCAGAAGATAAAAGGCAAATAATTATCAGCAATCCTAATAGTGGTTGCCACCATTCATCCAGCCAACGTAGGATCATAACCGATGGTATGAAGCTAGAAGATAGTTAGTTTAGTAGCTCGCTACCGAAAACAAGCTCATCTAAAGGTAACCAGTTCGATAAGGATAAATGTACGAAAGTGTCAAGTAGAGAAGGAGAGAAGGTAAAAAAGAAAGAGAGTAAGGATGGTAAGCCCGTACCAAGATCCTACACTCGGGATGAAACCTCCTCACCGTAAGAAAACCGACGAAAAAGAGACAATCTAACCAGACTAGTCTTTCTCGCATTTTTGCAGATGCTGTGGCTGGTCAGTTAAGGATGCCCATCGGAAAAAATCGTGGACGCTGTGAAAGGATGTGTAGTGCAGAATTGCACTTTAGCTGTGGTTGAACTGGACGACATTCCGTCGTCTAGGAAAATCATCAAAAATATTTCTCGAGAACAGGACGTGGCCAGACGACAGTGTACAAGTAAGATTGGAGTGGATGAACCCTAGGGTCTCGGCTACTCAATGGACTGTCAAGAGGAAGGAGAAAACTAAGAGTGGTTTCTGCATCGTTTTTGCTGCAGGAGAATCCTCATTAGGCCCCCTGATGGACGGAGGTAATCACCTATACTACCAGGCTACAACGGTGTCGCCCATCCTCATCAAGAGGAAAGCCAGACTTCCAACCGAAAATGGGTCTAAGAAGGTACCACACCAAGAAGCTGTATAGTGTATATATTTATATTTATATATTAAGCCAGGAGGCCAGGAGAAATCCAAGCCCAAGCTGCGCAGTAAGCACTTTGGATATGGTGCAGATATACGGACTCAGGTAGTTTAACAGCAAACACAAGGGTCATAAGACAGAGGACACAGAGGATAAGTCACCACTACAAAGTGGCCATCAGGAAAACTCTAAGTCAAAACTCTGTACTGGACTGTACTTCTGTAGTAATAAGTAAATCCTTAAGCTTAACAGCATATCACAGGATTTAAAACAGTGGTATCAGCCACAAAAAGGTATGTAGTAAACACATTATTAGATCCTAACAAGACCGAGATAGACCTGCGTGCAAATTGTCCAGACATAACCTGTCGGGACGATATGCTCCATTACTTATACTTATTTAATCATTGCTGTTTTTGCAAATATCCCTTCCTTAAACACACTTCCCAGAAATCATTTAAAAATAGTTCATTTTTAACTTTAAATTTATGTCTGTGATTTTGCGAGGGAAAAATATTTATTTCCTAATAAGGTAACAAACATCGACTAAATCCCAATTTCTTTTTTTAAAAGCACTAAAGTGAACTTCAGACAAATAAACTATAAAAAATATGTACATTTCAGTACAGTCACTATATTGTCAATAAAGGGACAAATTAAGACGTGCGAGCAGTACAGTTCACCTTACACACACTCACACAAGCAAAGGTTTAAATTTTGAAAGCACCTGCCAGGAGCAATGCGAATGCGGCGGGCACCATAAGGCGAACAATGGAAAGTGTTTTTGAGTGTTTGTCTGTGTGTGTGCGTGCGCGGGGGTGCGCGGGGTGCAATTGAACTCTGGCACGCGAATAACTTCTTTTTGGCTGTGCAAAAATATCTCCCATTATTATATATACAGAGATACGCGCCAAATGTTTGTGCGCCTCCGCCGCCGTCACCGCGCTGAGCAAAGAAGGGAGCGATGGCACTCTCGCACCAGCTGAGCTTTATTCAAAACGCTTCGCAATCTATTTGCTTATCGCTTGAGTTCGCGCGTCGCACAACCCTGCTGATGTGTCTAGTCGCACCGATTCGCATGCGATTTTTATGTGATCATGAAAATAAAACGTTTTATGTATATTATACATTTTACATGTGTATATTTATGTATATGTTGGTATATTATATAGACATGAGCCAATGTTGATGCAATGTGTACAATGTACATTAGGCTTGCGTGCTTTATTTATACTTGTACTATATTGTATATTATAATATTTATGTATATACACATTCCGGTTGACTGTGATGTTCAAACAAGCACAGAGCTTTAATATGGTACTTCAAATAATATATAATACATGATACTATAATATACATGTGTACATATTCATTTATTTTGATTGTATAATATATATATATATATATGAGTAAATACATACACACACGTATTGTATACATTAAGCCCAATTGTTTTGATTGTTTAACGTACGTACGTATATATACACATATCCTAAATGTATAATATGTTCTGTCTGGGCGAGAGATGAAGCTGCAACTCGGAATCGCTGCGCGTTTGGAGCGGAGGTGTGGGAAGTATAGGGATACTGCGGTTTATATTGAGATAATCGATAGCGACGAGATTTTTTTCAGGCCAAGCAAATACCAACCGTTTTTTTGTTTTAATTTCAATTTGAATGAGCACGTTTTGCAATTTGAGATTAATCAAACACTTTTTGGGTGGTGATTGTTTGATTTTTAGATTTTTCTGATGGTACTTTTATGGTACTGTTAAACTGAAACTAACACAAATCGATGGAGGTGAATGTCCGATGAAAAAACTAACGTAAACTATAATACTTTCTAAAGATTGTAGCCTAATCGATTTTGGCGTGGCATTTCTTATGTAGAAAAAAAAAATCGGTAGAAAAAAAATTGTACCTAAAAAAATGCACCCTACAAAAAATGAACCTTAAAAAACTTCTTTTTAAAAAAGGTATTGTTTTTATGAGAAATTTGTATTTGAACAATTTTTTTGCAATTGTGATTATTTTAGTTGATCCTTTTAACTTTAAGACCAATTGTTTGCGTTCACTTCTAAATGTGTTTTAAAATGTAGATAATATTAATAATAATAAAGTATTATTGGGAGATCAACAACTATTATATGAATTATTATTATAATGATTAGGGCAAAAATGATCTAGTTTTTTTATTATTTGGCAACCTTTTGTCAGATGATTAAGGCAGAAATACGTTTCATACCAATTTAATCAATTACTTGTTATGTTAACTTATTTTCATATAAGTGCTTATTTTGGCTTATTTTGCATATTTTGCTTATTTTAGTACAAATGCTGATTATTTGTGCATATTTTAATTTTTTATCGAAAAACAAGCAGAAAGAAGCTAAATCTGTTAAACAAAAAAATGTCAAAAGAACAGCGAACTCGAAATATTGAAGACAGTTACAAAGGTATTGTATGTTAACAAATATAAAAACTCTGAGGGAAAAGCCAATTACAAACATCGATGTAGAAAGAAGTTTTCTTTCTATAAAAACGTATTTTGTTCAAATATCAGGCATTTTTCATTTTAATATTTTAAGAAAATGTTCGTTATTTATTTAAAAAAAAGTACAAACTTGAACTAGTAATAAATGTACTTGTTCCTTCAGTGCCACCTCCCATATATATATATATATATATATACCATTATTACGAAATGTGTTTTGTCTTCAAAACTCAACTAAACTTTTTTAGCCATTGCCGATTTAAATACGATTTCGCGAGACAATTTAGGGCCGATTTCATCAGTTCTGATAATCACTGATTTAATATTAGCTCGATTAGTTAATCGGAGCTAGATAATCACCTCATTCAAATTTCTATTTCCTTACTTTTGATCAGATATTTAATCAGAGATAATAACAAATCAGTTATCAGGCAGCTAATCCTCGACTTTGATAGTTTGCGTACATTTATAACGGGATTTAAATGTGCGTGCAATCTCTAAAGAGCCGATGGCACGCGGGAATCGGCAGTCTCATAAAAAGCTCATATTTTCGTGTGATGACGGTATTTTGAGGAAGTTAGGTTAGGTAGCTGTTGTGCGAGTGCATCGGACACGTTTTGAAAAACGTGCCAAATGTATGCCGTACATACGCCACCAAAATCTCACTCGCTCTCTCTCTCTCTCTCTCTCTCTCTCAAATCTGCCTTTTACGAAAAAGAACCAACAGTTTGTGAAAGTCTTGATCTATTGGTCCATGTCATCGCTTTAATCATCCCAAATACATTCCCAATCTCGTAGTCAATTTATTTTTTGTATTACTATTTAGTTCTGACGGCAAAATTTAATCAAAAAAGAAGAAATACAATCGCCGTTAAATCCCCTGATTAGGACTCTAATCAATCAAAAATGACCAACTAGACCAATTAACTGATCAATTGATTATAAAGTTATTCAAAGATTTGTTAATCAACAAAACTACGATTAAAAATTCTGATCAAGAAATCCATTTTTGCTAATCGAGGGCTTTAATTACGGATTATGTTTAATCAGGACTAAAGAAATTGGCCCTAATTGTAATCAATCAATCTGAAGTTTAACCATTCTAAAATGTTTTCAGAACCTTACTAAATATGTTTAAAGTATTGGAAATCGGACGACCTTTCATAATAAGGGCCAGTTTCAGTTTAAAGATTTTAATTTAAAAAGGTATTAAAATTTCGGATCTCACAAAATTCTTGTATTATTTTGTTTATAATATTTTATTTATAATTTTTGTCAAATTTTGAAAATATTTTGTGAAATTTTAAATATGGAGATTGTATACATAAATTGGCTCCGAAAAACATTATTAAAAATAACTATTTGGGTAAAGTTTTTATGTGAGTAATTTATTTTTAACTTTAATAATTTCGGAATTCGTTATTTTTGTCTTTGATTTAATAATTTTCAATGTGTTATAGGAAACTTAAACATTTCAAAAGAAGAAAATAAGCTATATAATATTATGTGAGATAAAATTAACCATATATAATTTAATTTCTAATACCTCTGCAAATCCTACGAGACATTGATACTGTACATCCCTAATTTGAAAATATGTATATAATAAACCGAGCAGCTCGTCAAAACTAAACTATTTAACTATTCATATACGATAAGAGTATCAATTACTCACCTTAGCTTGAAACGAGATCCCATTGAAGAAGGCCTGCTCGGCGTGCAGCGGAACACGCAAGTCCTGGTCATCCTTCACCAAGTCGTACGGCGTCGACGGCATATTGAAATAATTCTTAAACACTGACTCGCTCAACTTGTAGTATCATGAAATAAATTTCATTTTCCGCTCACTCTTCCGATGCAGCGAGTTATTTATGCGTATAAATAGACCGGCTTTGCTGTTGGCACTCATATAACACTAATATGTGTGTATGCGCGAGATTGATCGACAGAAGCACGCAATATATATATATACTATATTTTGTATTTTCAAAGAAACTATATATATATACACACGTTAAACTACGCACAATATAAATTATTACAGATCTCAAGAGGCGCCTGCGAGACAATTTCTATGATTTATGAACGTGCGTTTTTTTTTGCGTACTCGTTTTTTGTTTGTATGATATGAAATGTCAGGAAACGCTTCTATAAATTTTACGCACCCACAGGCCAGCAGCACGCAGTGCGTGCTCCAGATCTACCCGCACTTTGCAAACGTATATAACTTACGCTTACCACTAAAGAACGAGAGAGAGAGAAAAAAACATTTAGGAAAATTGTATATATATATAGAAACAAACCACATCGCAAATTAAGAAACAACACCGCCCGAAGATCTGAGATGGGCACACACACAGATATAGGCGAATTGGAGCGTATTTTACGGCCCGCTATAGTAAACCCTCAAAATAACGTACTCGTGCGGTTTCAGCAGGCGTGCGCGCGCGCGCGGTGATCGATTAAAGTTGCGTAAAGCTAAATGCAAACAAATCGGGGTAATAAATTTAACGCGCGCATCGAATTAAACAAACATCATGTATAAAAGCGTGCGCGCGGCGAGAGAGCGCCACTGTGCCGAGCGCTGCTCTCGGGCAGATTGCAAACTCGCACCGCCCGCGATTGTTTATTGTGGTTCGGTAATGATGTCTGATGCGGGTACAACAACACAACAGCACACACATACACACACATACACACACATACACACAAACACACACTTATAATACACGTATACACGTCATGCGCGCGATTTTGGGTGTATATTTAGGAGGGTGGACGCATTGACGGCTGCGTTTAAGCCTAATCGAAGAGATTTTGAAAGATTATACTGAAAATCGAAACTGAAAATATAAATGGAGTATAGTAAAATATCGTTTTTGATGGATTACGCGTCGCTGTGATTTGGAATTTAGCTCACACTCTGAGCGTGTTAGGACATTTTCAATATGGACAGGAAGGTTGTCAAATTTGACAGCTTTATTATTTCCGAGATAGATTGCGCTTGTAATTATAATCATTTGTTGTGTGGGTGAGGGGGTACGATATGGCAAATCCACCACTTTAATTACTAATAATGGTTCCTATAGAAGAAGATAACTGCTCTTTCGCAATGCAATTCAGTTTGTCATATGACTTTGATATTGTTCGTAAATGCTAGCACAGATATTGACAATAGTTTCCGAATCAACAAAATTTGAGCCATGGCCATCACCTTAATCTATCGTTATCTGCTTAAACTGTTAAACTCCATCCACTTAAAATCGGTCCTTCTGTATAATTTCAAGACGTGGAAAGTTACCCAGACCAGGCAAATTGAAACTGTCGTCATCTATTGCTTTGGGCGGATCTTGGGCATCTTTTAATATGGCCAGAGCTATATGGTCTCCAACATTGAATTGTAGAGAAGAAACGAACCATCAATATCTAGTCTCACACGCAAAGTATTAAAAGTATACAGTACTCTGTTGTTAATTTTCTCCCTACAAAGATTAGATTAGGTAACCTCCAAAAGAAAGGTTTTGAGAAGCTTCATATCTTCCTTTAGCGTCATCATCTATATACACATTATTAAGTATTTTGTATATGCATATTGCATTTAAGAATTTGGTTGGTATGCCGAGTTCTTCCATTGTTGCCCACAATATTTTCGATGCTTTTGTATGTCTGCGTAAAGGCATTAAGATTATGTACTTCAAGAATATGTTTCTGCATCTTCTCTTTGGCGTATATACAGTTTTTCACTGTTTTTCAATTCCAGGCTTTCATTGCAATTCAAAAAGGGTTTTAAACAATTTAACATGGAAATTATAGTTCAGTTATTATCGCTAAGAATGTGATTAAATTAGAAAATTGATTCATGTATTTGAGGGGCATTTCGATGCCTAAGGTCTTATACACTTGAATTAAAATAAGTTTCTAAGACATTTTCGAAAAGGTCGTAAACAACTATAGCTTTCCTTTTTATCAGAATTTCTTTAGAAATTGGTACTTATCAAGAAACTATTATGTTTTTTGACTTGAAACGGGTTTCTGGAACTTATATTGGTAATGGAGTATATCGTCCTGACAGGTCATGTCTTGACTATATGCACGCAGGTCTCTGCGCGGACCCATTGTGCTTAAACATAACAATTGACTTAGGGCAGGTTTGTTTTCCCTTATCCTATATTTGGGCCAATTATGACCAAACGCAAGTTAAAAATATCTTAGGTGTTCTTTAAAATATCAGGATGAAATTAAGTCAATTATTTTTTAAATTTATAAATAACTTGGGATAACTGTAAATTGTACAAATGACATAATACAATATTTTTCTTACAGGAAAGGGTATAGTGAGGCCGCGGCAAACGACTATTAATGAACTCAGGGTACGCAAAGCTTTAGCTAGAAAACTGGAATTAAGTTGAAGTAGACTGATCGATCAGATAGTGTCAGGGATTTATTTCTAACATAAGCAAACATTCAGACGGTGCCGACAAACATTGTAGGGGAATTGAAAGTGCCGAAAGTCGACAGCTTAGTGAAAACAATCTTATACTGCAACTGCTTAATAAAACGATGCAATCTACAATGATCTAAAGTGTTATCTTCACATGTCTTATTACTTCAATACCTCGATTACGGCCTAGTATAACCATGAACGTTGACGCAGAACAAAGAAAGGAAGCCTGAAACTTTCGAAAGAAAGATATTGCGGCGAATCTTTAATTTTTTGTAGAGGAAGATTGTTCTTGGATAACACGTTACAATATAGAACTGGTCGTTGTATCAGTTTCAAAGTGCAATTGGTATGCTAAAAGTGGAGTGGTTCAAAACTAGACATCCAGAAAGACCATACAAGGTTCAGATGGATGGATCATTTGTCATCTGGCCTGGAACGAAATGTAGTATGATCGTGATCTGATCGCCAGAGCTTGTGACCGCCCAAACAGGAGAAGAAGAACTAGAACAATTTATCTAACAACAACATCTCTAACAGATTTTACAAGGCAAATATACATATTTTTAAGATATCTCTATGTACAAAGATCTATATTGATAACGAAGTGGTATAACATCAACGCCATCTATACGTGGTATATTTTTGGGTGAGTTTGAATAATAATTGAAGGCATTAATGTCCCGTTGTTCGTAAACGCATAATCATTTCAGAAAGCTTTTTATAGAAAGTGGAGCCCACTGATTTAAAATGCATATTCAAAAAAATCGAGGAATAAATGTAGAAAGTGGAGCCCACTGATTTAAAATGCATATTCAAAAAAATCGAGGAATAAATGTGGCTGTTGCCGGGGATTGAACACGCGCTGCCCGGATCGGTGTGTGGCCGCTAGCGCCATTCACAAAGCTGCCAACACAGATATGACACAAGTGCCATCACTTTATGAATTGTGAGCCAACTCTCTGACGAAGCAAT
>JAAAKO020036808.1:0-12624 GCA_010015015.2 Bolitophila cinerea | reverse complement strand
TATATGAAATATATCGTTTTTTTAATATGATATATATATATATATATATATATATATATTTGAATTAGGAACCGATTGTCACCCTCTTATTTTTTATTTAATACCAAACATATTTAACACACTTCCCGGAACGCTCCGTTATATTTATTTTTCTAATTTTTTACCAAATATTTGAACCCCTCCCACCCCTAAGGGGTTCATTTCCTAGGCATAATATTATGTTATTCGGTGATGGGGCGGCGACATTCTTATGAGAGAGAAGGGGGAGAAAAAAATCAACTAACACTCTTGGGGGGACTTTTGCGCCAATTTCATTTATCATATTTTTATTACTACTCAATACTTTTTTTGTTTTATAATCTCCAAAATCTATGCCACATGTCATAAGTATCATGGAGACCGTTTTAAAGAAGAATACGGATCGCGCATATTTGCATTTTTAGCTTGCGTCAAAACATCTATAACTATCCAAAAACGTTTAAATGTTATTATATTTTTTTTTATTTCAACATCGCGTAATAAGTAAATAACATACAAATTAAAACTTTATTTGTGTACGATATTGAATTTGCATGTGGACAATAACATAATGAATACAAACTCGGACGAGGAGGATGTCGACGGTTTCAAAGATGATTCCCGATCCACGTACGAGGACTCTACCGATGAGAATGAGGTAACAAACATATACATACTGATTACTTTTTACAATATTTAGATAACATTGCAAATAATTTAGGACGAACCATCACTATCGGGAGCAGTACATCGTAATTACATGTCTGAAACGAGGACGGCTATAATCACGCACGAGGACATCAACACCCGAAATGCACTGTACCTAAACAAATGCATGCAGGACGGTCTAAAGGAGTTGCGTGCTCAACTGCAGAACATGCTTCGACAATGCAAGGAAAAATACCAGTATAACGAAGAGTGCCTGAAGGCTGCGATGGGTAACAGCAGTAGCAGCAGTTCGACGACTACCAGTCGGCGTGCATTCACGTTCTTCTATTGCGGTGCTCCGTACTTCAAGAATCACATGCTTTTCACACCACCGCCTAACGCAGACTATCTGTACCGAAAGAATCACCTAAAAGAATACTTCCCAATGGATCGCAACGACTGCAGACCGAACTGGGTGACCAAGGACAAAATATTTCTGATTCAAGCGGTCAAGTCGCAAGTGATAAACTTTTTGATGTCCCAGCATCGCGATGCGGTGCGCCGTGCACGCCAGCTGCAGCAACAGCAAAATATTGAATTACCCGACGTAAAAGAAGTCGATTTGTACACAAAAACTCTGGCCGAACTGTATCAGATGATCGAGTGCGCTGACCGAGCGTTCGTTATAGACTGGTTCACGGTTTCCATGCAGAGTTTAGACGGGCGACATCCACCAAACCAGTGTATGGCCATCTGGAATAGCTATCTTAAGCCGACGCTAAATCGTGGCCCATGGCAGCCGCACGAAACGAATCAACTGATGGCCGTTGCTAAAAAAATGAATTATCAGAACTGGGCAGGTATTGCTGCTCAGATTCCGAATCGATCGAACTACCAGTGTATGCTTCAATATGCCGCAATGTCGGCCGAACAGCAGATAGAGCGTTTCGTAAAGTGGACACCCAAAGAAGATGCACTTTTGCTGGCCACGATCGATAAGCTTCGTATTGGTAATATGATTCCATGGACGCATGTAGCAGAGCGCATGCCAAAACGGACAAAGCCACAGGTGTACAATCGGTATTTATATTGAATTTAAATATAACAAAATAACTATTTATTTAAAATTTGATTTGTTTGTTTTTGCAGGTACATGTTTACTATAAAGCCTGGCATCACAAAGGAAAAGTTCAGCGTTAACGAGGACTGTATGCTTATGGCTGCCGTAAAACAGTACAACGGAAAATTCCATATGTTTCCGTCGAATTTGTTTCCTGGCCGTACACAGGTGCAGATTCGCAATCGATACAATAACGTTCTTAAACACGGAGGAAAAACACAAATGTGGGATGCCGACACAGATAAACGCCTAATGGAGCTCGTTCAGAAGTACGGACCTAATGAATGGGTTAAGATTTCCACGGAAATTGGACATTTCTCACGCACAAAGTGTCGGTCGCGTTACGTGACCATTACAAGGTTTCTAAAGAAGTTCCCAAAGAAACGTTTGGCCGATGTTCCGCAACGCAACAAACCCCCTACTAGTAAAGTGACTGAAGACAATTGGATGGACACAATGATACAAGTGCAGCATGATGCACAGAAGGCCAAAGACTTACCATCTGATTCCATTGAAGAACTGAGCGATCAAAAAACAGCATCGAAAAGATCAAAACGAAATAAAACTGCCGCAACAAAACCACAAAGTCTAAGACGCAAGATGAGTCAGAATTATTACGAGTACTTTAAGTACTCTTACGGATTTGATATGCAGCCGAAGTGTCCACCGGATACTGAGGTTAAGGATCGCAGTCGGGTCGTCAATCAATTGCTATTTAATCAAATCTGCCCTAAGAACTATCAGCTTTTGTTTGGAGTAGATGGAGTTCAAATTGATTTGGAGTTTTTTGGATTTTCAGATCGTCATCTTTACAACGTATTTCTTCCACCTAGCTGGTGCTCAACGCTAGCTTTACGTGCTCTGTCTATTCTCTGCCATGATTGCGTGGAGGAGGATGACGATATGCAAGTCTGTAGTATTATGAAGGTCGAGAAACCTGAAGCACTAGATCTGTTTAGGAAGAGGTTCTTTTTACTGTTCTACTGCACGCAAATCGCTGCCTGTTCCTTATTTCCAAGAGCTGCTAGAGCTGTCGGAGAGGAAGTAAACAATGAGGTGGATATAAATAATGAAAGCATTATCGAAATGGAAGAAGACGATCTATCGGATTTTAAGGGTTTTGAGTGTGAATCAAAGGTAAACATAATGAAAAAGTACGAAGTTATCGGGCAGGACTACAATTACACGATCACAATGGATGGAGATGATATTGGAAAACGGAAAAATACCAGTCCACAGGAAAACATTACATTTAAACGTTCCAAACCTTAAGAAAAGAATCTAGAATTAATTATTTATAAATATGAATGAATTTTATAAGCCAATAAATGAATTGAATACTCCAAACAAACTTCATATTCGCGCACGCTGGCAGTTTAATTCTGTAGTACATATAAATCTTAAATTCTAAAATAAAACACACACTATCTCAAATCTCCTTCTCACCAGCCTGGAGTTGTGTTTGCCAGACGCCGCATGCGACGTGTGTTTCGGTCTTGATCGCGGATTTTCTTTTCCATTTCGGCGTCGGTGAGTGTTTCCAGGAACGGTGCCCAGGCGTCTGCATCGCTAGTGGCTCTGAAGGGCACCTCAACGGTAGCCAGTGGTGCCTCACTAAATGCATAGGTGCGATGATGCCAAGATAGCTGACCCCGAATTGAGTACGCAATGGCAGTCACAAATTCACCGCCCAGTCCAAGTTCTGCGCACAGTTTCATGGCAAATTCCTCGGGATTATTTTCACGCTGAGACATGTCCCATTCGATTTGATCTACCAGCGATGTGTTGCCTACGTGGACGTTTAGCTTGATGATGACACGCGTGTCGTGACTTTCTTCCAGTACGCTCGGTTCGTTTGGAAATGCTTCGATTTGCTGACGTATGGCCAGTGCGATGGCCGGCACAAACGGAACCGGGTTAAGGTCAAGATCATCGCATAGGATCTCGGCAAATTGTTCGGGAGCAATCATGGCCTCTAGTAAAATTAGAAAATAATCGTTCAGAAACTAAATAGATTTAAGCTTAAATCAAGGTTACCATGTTTATTCCAAGTGAACGTATCACGAAGTTTTTGACCCTCTAGCTCCATGTCCAACCGAATCGGCACCAATACCTCGGGCTGCGAAGCATTGTCCAGATTGATCGTAGGATCGGTGTCATCAAAGCACATCGGAAAGGTGCGTACCTTCTTGGTGAGTACACGATTGCGATTTATTGGTGTCGCCTGTGGCACGGCGTCCAGATGACTTGAGTTCGGCATTGTCGGTACCCATGGCGCTGGCTTTTTGGATTTACTCTCACGCACCGGGGGCAGTTCTGAAACACAAACGGATTTAGAAACGCTTTTGTGCAATCTCGATTTCCGCGTTCACCAACCCTGTACACTGTTAATGTACTTGTCGTCGTTGCCGTCGATCACCTCGTCCACCTCAATAGCCCGCAACAGAGACACGGAACTAGCCAAAATATGACTACTAATGCCCGAGTCTACTAAGCGTTTGCGTTCGTCATTGGTGAGCGTCTTGCGTAGCATTCCTGGGTACTTTTTGTACAGGGAACCGCGAAACAGCCGCAGATAGTTGCCCACCTAAACAGAAAAGCATCGTTGAGCATTACCGCAGACTCTCAACCGGAAAAAAAAGTTTGGTTACCTCTGAGCCCACATAGAAGTATTCGCCATTTTCCTCTAGCTGGAAACTAGCCGGCTTGTCTCCATACGTTCGCATCGACATACTTTGTTTGGGGTTTTTGAGTACGTTTTTGTTGTTTAGTTTGGGTTTGGTTGTTTGTAGCTGCGATATTTGATTGAATTTTTGTTGATTATTTGAGAGCCGAGCGCGTAGCAGCGTCTTTGGCGCTGTCAAATTTGAGGTGTTATTGGTGTTGCCATATGTGCAAGTAGTAGAGGGATTCTTATCTTTTTTGTTGCTCAGTGGGAGAGCGTTCACGTATGCAAGAATACTTTTCTCACAAATACGGGTTTTTCATACAAACCTAAAACCCCTTTAACTCCACAAAATAAATAATATTAGGGGTCTAATCTATACATCTCCTGAAAGTGTGAGGAACATTGGGAAAAGCCCATACATCAAAGAAAATTAGAAAGGATGTTAAATATAATGAAAACATTTATTTCTATTCTTTACTTTACCGATGGCTCTTTAATTATAATTAGCTCTTTGATCAACCCTGCACTAAAAACTGAGCCGCACTGAGCAACATTTCGCGCGAGAATCGCGAGAAACGTCAACGTTCAACCTCTCTTCTGTGCAGAAGGTCATTGTATTTTTTCCTGGCTCATCTCTAGCAAGTAATCACACACACGTTTGTTAATATTTCGATAGTATTTAATAATTTCTCTGTTCACCAGGGTCCATTCAAGTACAACAGCACACACAAACATGTTCTCTCGATTGTCCGTTACCGTGGCCAATGCTGGCAAGAACTTTTCCACCACATCTCAGGTTCGTGTAAATTATTAAATAACCACACATTTTTCAAGGTGGATGCCTGACTAATGTTTACGTAACACACCATTACTTGTGTGTGTATTTGCAAATACTTTGCAATTTCAATATTATCGAGGGTTTATGTTTTAATTACGATTATATTTTATATTACGTTTAGAACAATGTGCGTGTGGCCGTATGCGGAGCATCCGGTGGCATCGGCCAGCCGCTGTCGCTGCTGTTGAAGCAGAGCCCACTGGTGACCGAATTGAACCTGTTCGATATTGTGCACTCGCTCGGAGTTGCTTCTGATCTGTCGCACATCGACACACCGGCTAAGGTGCAAGGATTCGTCGGTGCTGACGAACTCGATAAGGCTCTTAAGGGTGAGTTTTATTGGAACGGAAAAAACGCATTATTTTGTTTGTGTGTGTGAGTGTATGTAATCTGAAACCATACGTCACGTATTTTACAGTTAAATCTTATCAATTTCGGTTGTTGTTCTCTGAAAAAGTCTCTTGTGAATTTAACAACAACCTGAAGATAACAAAAGACCAAAGATCTTCGGTGTTATCTTAATGCATGCGTTTATCATTTTTGGAAGTGTTTCACTAGATATTTGCATTTTTCTAAATCGATAAATTGTAAACAATAAATGTATATAGAACTATTAATTTAATTAAATGTTTGTATTATATATTCTTATTTAAAAGATTCTTAAAAATGTATTTTGTAGAAATCAATTACGTTAAGTTTTGATTTTAGTAATATGAAAAACATCTTTATTTTTTTTTCTCTTGTTGTATATATTATTCAATTACCAAACTAAACTATGAAAAATAATTCCAGACGCCCAGGTCGTCATTATCCCAGCTGGCGTACCACGTAAGCCAGGCATGACCCGTGATGACCTGTTCAACACAAACGCAGGTATTATCCGTGACATTGCCGCTTCGATCGCTCGTGTCTGCCCAAAGGCTCTCGTTGGCATCATCACCAACCCCGTAAACTCTTGCGTACCAATCGCATCTGAAGTCTTGAAGAAGGTAGATTCTTGTCTCGAATGACATCTCGTTCCAATTTGTAATATTCATAATAAATTTCAGGCTGGAGTCTACGATCCCAACCGAATCTTCGGTGTGTCCACCTTGGACATTGTGCGTGCCAGCGCCTTCATTGGTGAGGCCACCAACGTAAACCCACAGGAGGTCACCATTCCCGTGATCGGTGGTCACTCCGGTGTCACCATTATCCCACTGTTGTCCTCTGCCAAGCCACCAGTAAACTTCCCCGACAGCCAGGTCAAGCAGTTGTCCGAGCGCATCCAGGAGGCTGGTACAGAGGTTGTGAAGGCCAAGGCTGGAGCCGGTTCGGCTACGCTGTCGATGGCCTATGCCGGAGCCCGTTTCGGTTTGGCTCTGGTCAAGGCCATCAAGGGTGATCGCAACATCATCGAGTGCGCCTACGTTAAGTCGAGCGTTACCGAGGCCACGTACTTCTCGACCCCGCTGAAGATCGGCAAGAACGGTATTGAGGAGAACCTTGGTCTGCCCAAGTTGAACGCCTTCGAACAGGGTCTGCTAAAGGCTGCCATTCCAGAGCTCAAGAAGAACATCCAGAAGGGCGAGGACTTTGTCAAGAACAACTAAATTAAAAACAAACAACACGTATAAACACACACACACGCACTACCAAACACTCGGACTACCACCCCCACTCCCTCTTGCGCGGATGACGACGTATCTAGCCAATTACTGATTGATGATAGTTAATTCTTTATAATTATACAGTAGAGCGCTTTTCTCGGGAGTAAAGAATGTATTGTTTTTAGCGAACACAACACTTGTATATTAGGTTTAAAATATAAACAATCTATCTTAAACCATTTAATTTGTTTGATTTAAAAAGTTTTTTTATCTCTAAATTGGGCTGCGTCTTTTCTGACGGTTTATTAGTGAAATGCTTGTTTTTGAAGATTTACATTTTTCTATAGGACGACCCCTTAGAAACGTCCTATAATTCAATTCCTTTCCTACATTTACAAGAAAACGACATTGACATGTCTTGTAACATAATGTTGATCCTATAATTTAGTTTATTGTACTTCAAGATGAATTTGTCTTCAATGACATTGAAAAAATTGGTAAATCTGGTAAATCGTCACCTTTGGAATGTTTACTGCAGATACCACGTCCA
This sequence comes from Bolitophila cinerea, assembly GCA_010015015.2. NCBI lineage: Eukaryota > Metazoa > Arthropoda > Insecta > Diptera > Mycetophilidae > Bolitophila > Bolitophila cinerea. Next base: position 5,193 of record JAAAKO020036808.1, on the reverse strand, counting down.
GACAAACATTTGTTTTACGATTAATTATGACGATTAACCGAACATTGAGATAACATTTTTTTATCTCGGTCTGCGGAGAAATGCGCTGTATTTGGAGAAGTTTTATTATTTGACTTTATCAAACTAAAAATAATAATGTTTATTTATGTGTTTTTAAACCTAATAGGTCGTTTTTGTGATCTGCGTCCGTATATTCGGGTACCACCCTTTCATTAGAAACGCAGAGCCAAAGTTGAAAATATTGGTACATATAGCTACTACTGCTTATTATCCAAACTACGAAAACCGTACAGTGAATAGCAATTTACTTCCAGTCGTGAAATATTTCGATGGTTTTTATGTTTAGACTTAGATATATTTTGATGGTTTGTTTTGTGGTCCTTCAAGCAAGATTATGACGGTTTTAGAGAATATACTGGTTCTTCGAGCAGGATTAATATTTGATTAAATCAACTAGATTTTAAAGTCGCCCACGAACATTTTGTTGGCTCTTTATTATTTTGGATAATTAATCGTATTTTCGTGAAACATGCAATCGACCCCAATTCCCCAATACCCCAATAACAACAACAAAATTACCTTAGCACTTATTTTAAAACAAAAACAGAGAGATTGTATGAGATTTACCGACCAGGAAGGTCCCATTGTACTATATGCCGTTTTTTAGCCGTTTTTTCTTAGTGAAATCTGCGATCTTCATAGGAGGGAGGCGGTGGAGCACGGAAAATGTACGAGTGGCTTAGTGGAGGCATTTGGCGGGAAAATAAACCGAAAAAGAGTTTAGATTAGGACCTTTAGAAGATCGTTATACTTATATCCAAATCAAGTCTAAAATCCATCTAAGGTTAACTCGATAAACCAGCAAAAACATATGGTTTCCAGCCAAACGGAGTATTCAAATTTGTTTTTTTAGTTTTTTTTTTATTAGCAACCAACGTCCGAGCCCGTTTTTATTTGATTCGGTGATACATGTTTTCTTTGGTGATCGATTTTCAATTAATTGGTGAACAAAATTATTTTTTGGTGGAGCGGTAAATTCGAAGAAAATATTTAATAATGAAATCTTGTGAAAACATAAACAGCCATAACCATACCTTAAGAACTCTTTGCCAAACAGTGGTTGTGCAATATAATATTAATAATAACTTATAAACAGTATTTATCGGAACTCTTGAATATCATTGATTAAATTTACACATTCGATTTGGCCAAGTAAGCTTTAAAATAAAACCTTATATATAAATATTATACAATACATAATTCAATTATAATACTTTTTGTTTTTAAACGCATTATTTAATCAGTGAATTAAATTGCGCAGTAGAATATACAAGAGCTCAATACATACAGTTCACAAAATAATTAATATTATTGTCGGTTTATAGTAAAGCAAAATTTCAGACTTTCTCATCGATATATATTTTATCTCTGCAAGAAGGGAGATACTTCTTAATTGATTTTAGAGGGATTGAGTGTTCCAGGAAACGGAAAAAGTTGTAGAATTTTGAGCTAGAGTAAAATTCTTAAATTAAAAATCCTGAAATTATTTATTCCAAATTTTATAAACTTATTAAAATAAATAAAATAAAAATATATAGATTCCTAAATATTTTAATGAAATCCAGATTCTTTCATCTTGGATCAATACATAATCTTGAATTACAAAATTCTTGAATTATATATTTCGGGTTTCATGAACTTATTATTTCAGGATTTTTTTAAAATATTTTATTTTCCTGGAATTTGAAATCCGTGATTTTCTTATTTTGGGATATTGTACTTAGCCCATTTAATTCCAAAATTATGAATTTCAACTATTTTGAGTTTCTTTTGAGATTTAGTTGTTCCGGGATTTTGTAATCTCGGATTATGTATCAATCCAAATTATTTCGAGATTTTTTTTATATTTTTAATATAATTTGCGATTTTGTACCCTTTCAAGCCATGTATATGTATATAACCTAAGAATTTTAGGATTTTTTATACAATTCGGGATTTTGAACCCGGTTGGGTGACATATTAGTGACATATTTTTTATCCACAGACGGCTTCGGGTGACAAATAATTTAGTTTTATTGGATTGACTTCGATAATTAATTATAAAAGTGCACTTCTTCTTTTTTGTTTGGAAAGAAATAATATTTTACAGGATGGATAAACCTTTATCTCGAGCTAGACGTTATATCAAAATCGTCGTCGTAAATGGTCATTTAAAATGACAGATTACAGAAACAGTTTAGTAGTCGTCCGAAACTGTTTAAGATAAACTCTTATGAACCATTTTTTCCCATACTGTAAAACATTTTTCTTAACAAACACAAAAAAAGAAATGTCAATATTTTATATATATATACATATATATATTAATTAATGTGGTTTTTAATTTAACATTTGACATTTTCGACCAAAAATTGAAGGTTAAGATCATATATATGTATGCTAAATTTTTTTATAAGAGAAAATCGCGTTTTGAAATGTTATAAAATGTCTAAAAGGTCTAAAATGTAACATATTTTGAGCGTGAATACGGCTGAATGCTCGTCTTAGCTTAAAGCTTAACACCTTTCTTTTCGAATGAGCTCGCGCTAATTGGGATCCTTCATGTCGTTTTTGTGAAGGGATTTGGACACCGATTTGTCAAACAATTGTAATTATGAGGTTATGTGTACATGTTAACACAGAGGTATACACATAAAATGAGGTTAAATAATATTTTTGACATTAGAATGTCCAAAAATTTGGTAATTCCACAAATTGCCACTGCGCATTCCTTAAAGGACATCTATAACCATAAATATCTTCAACGACATTTTTGTGGTTAAGTTAATTTTTGAGTTGAATATTTTGTTTCAAGGATAAACATTTGAAGACGTGGTGAAATTTGCTTTTCCCAGAAAAATCGATTAATAACTGTATCTTTTCAGTTAATGTTTTTTTCTCACAAAATACCTCTGCAGGTACAAACATTATTATATATCAAGAATAACACGTAACCTGACTCACGTGCGCACATAACCTATAATTGACTTGACGTATACAGTTACAATTACTAACCGTGTGTACCGGTATCTTTTCAGTTAATAGTTTCTTATTTTTCAACGCCCACGTTTATTCGTGTATTCCAATTTAAATTATCGTTTTTTTGTTATTCTCAAAAGACTAACTGCGGCTACACTTACGCAAATAATAGTTTATGATAATTTTTAATTAAATAATACAGATGAGGAGAATTTGTAAATGATTTACTAAGCTAATTAAATTACAATGTTTTTAAAAAGTATAATTACCGTATGATTTATTAGGAACCGAATATTAAAAACCGATTTCACTATATGTATATTTTTTATATTAATTGCGGTCAATTGTTTAATTTTGATTTTTAAAACACGAACAAATAAATAATGAAATAATCACAACGTCCATATATAATAATATATAAGTTTAAAGGTATCTTGTGTGCACCTATGAACTGCAATGTATACTTAATGCACCTTCGGCTAATGCAATAATATTACAAAATAAATATATATATATATATATTGCAATTAGAATTGGCTACTGTAAAAATTTAAATAACACATACACCTAATTAAGCATTATAATTTCGCCCAAGCACGCTTGCACAGGTTATAAAAGAAACCGTTTTCGATTTCTTTTCGATTGTTTAAGTTGCATCGCAGACTGGTAATAATAGTGCGCTTTTTTCCCAGTAGTGTGTGTGTGTGTGTCTGTGTTTGTGCGGTGTTTAAATTAAAAAAAGAAACGGTTTTAGTGGCGACCAAGTGATTTACATTGAATTTGCATATTTATTTTAGTGAACTGTATCTGAAAATAAGGAGCATTATCAGACAGACAAAAAATAACAATTTCGCGAAACAATTTATTTTTTTTCCAAATTAACTATTCTTATTTTGGGAGATTTACGAACACTATTCGTATCTAGAAAGGAGAACAGCTCTTGAAGTGAACAGCATGCCCGGTCTTCGAACGTCGCCAGTGGATCAAGGTGATGAGGTCGTCATCACCGGTCTGGCTGGACGGTATCCGAACTCCAAGCATGTAGTCGAGTTTAGTCATAATCTTTACAATAAGGTCAGTTTAAAATATAGAAGATTACACCCATTTTTTCCTTTAAAAAAATATTTACTGTTAGCGCATTTTTAAATTTAAAAATTTAAAAAAAATGAAAAAATGCAAGTAAACTGAAGTAATTTGAAAGACATAAATAATATTTTAAAATTTTCAAATTTTATACTTTATTTTTTTTTTAAATTAATGTTAAACGAGTGCAAACGTTGTTCCAAGCTTGTGCTAGATCAAATAAGTGGAAGTGGGTTTAAGAGGTGTTCAAAAATTGTTTGACGCTCATTTACACCAAGTGAAGTTATGAAAAAGATTTAAAAAAGATATATTTTTTAATACAAAAAAAATTACACTTATAACTTTTTTTAAGTTAGATAGATATTTTATCAATGTAATAAGTTATTTTTTAAAAAAATTGTTTTTAATTTTTTTTTAAATAATACTATAAAAATCATCCGAGATATTTAAGTTTAATTTATTTTTACCTATTTTAGGTAATTTCATGCAATGCGCTGGCGATGTTTTTTTTATCTTACAGCTTTGGTGCCCTGGGAAGGAAAAATATTTCACGTTTATTTCTGTTTCATGCAAACTCGACACACTCTAATACAAAACTTAAAAGCCAAGTGATTTTATAAAAACCATCTAAAACAGGATTTTGCGATTAACGCTTTATATGTGTATGATGATATACACTTTAAGAAAAAGACTTTAATATCATCCTTTGAGGGGTGATATTAACATCCTTTTTCATCCAAGAATTCAACCATTTTTAGTTTACAAATGTGCACTCAGAAAATGAACGAAAAAAATAAGTTTGCATCTATTGTAGATTTTGAAAAGATGGTAGATCTTTTATTCTTTCAACTTCACATGGTATATATAATAGTATTCAGTAATCTTTACATATATAATCGTTGGTGCATTTGTTTTTAACGAATGATCTCTGGAACTAACACATCAATCAATAAGTCCGTAGGATGAAACATAGATGGCGTTGCTATGTAATAATCCATATGATTTGTAGGAAGTTCTAACCTTAAAAAGATATCTGTCAAAATTTCATGACACTCCGACGATTAGTTTACAAGTTACAGAGGTTCAATTGAC
>JAAAKO020036797.1:0-12624 GCA_010015015.2 Bolitophila cinerea | reverse complement strand
CTTTTCTTTTGTATACTAATTTAAAACATGTAATAATGTTACAGTATACAAGTTAAATAAATTATTATTATTATTATTATTATTATTTTTTTATTATATTTTTAGCTAGTCATTTTTTTTGTGACAATTACTAACAAAATTTAAAATAAACAATATACTTTTTAAAACTAAAAATATGGTATAGATTCATTTTTAAAAATATAAACAATCACCTCTTTTATTATTATAATTCTTCTTTTTTAATGTAATTTTTTTATTGAATAAACAATAAATTGATTACTCTGATTCAGAATCTGTTTTTTTTTTTAAATCTTGATTCTGTTTGTTCTTATAAAAAAATATTAGAAGTAGCCTCAATAAAAGTGCTCAACTTTGCAAAAGCTTTTATTATTTGAAATAATGAATACATTTTTTTAATTAAAACACAATTCATAATAATTTGTTTTATAACAAATCGTGATCGACACAGTATTTTTGTGTGTTTTGGTTAGTACACATTTATACATATGATATATAAAAATAGTAAAGACGCAGTCACGTTAAAGCCAGCTAACATGAAATTGTGATAGTCAACTGGGTGATGTCCAGCTTCGATAGACAATTGGTCCCAGACTTGTAGATTCATAATGAGAATAAAGAAAAATTATTAGAAGTGTGTACGCACAAATATATTACCTACTACGTTAAAACTTGTTTAATTGCTATTAAATAAAAAAATGATTATGGTGTATTTATAATATATAAATAAATTACATATTTTTTAAATCTCACATTATTATTAAATACACATTATGATTGTATTACATTTAAATGCGCTGTGCCACACGGTGTAGTAAATCGTTGTTTGCACGGACATAATTACAAAAAAAACATTTTATTTTTTTAGCTGTATTGAACAAACAAATAACACCTTTTTATGATCAATTATTATAAAATTGAAAGTTTACTCGGGACTTATAGTCTAAAATTATTATTTTAATAAATAAAGTTACATCATTTGTGAAGTTAAATATGCATATCCCTTTTTTATACACAAACCAGTCTGTCGACTAAAACTAAAACATTCGATTTCAAATAGGTTTTAGTTCCATTTGCTTGTGCAAAGGTGCCGAATCTTGTTGGAAATTATTTATCCAGGACTCAAATATAATCAAAACGTTTTTTAATATTTCCGTATAGACTATGATATAGTTAGCTGCTTCAAAACTTCGAAGATTCGGTTGCTCACGGTTAGATCCTGCGCCAGTTGACGTCCAGGATTTCTGGCTAATCGTAGGCGTATACCTATTCGTAAGCGTAACGTATATAGTTATAAAGGCTATTAACTTTTTTATAATAATAAAGCAAAAATATATAAACAGCAACCACTGAAAAAAGATTTCTCGGCCGTGAAAAAAATCTTTTCTTAAAATTTATTGCTGTTTTACCCCTAAAAAAGTTTACGCACCCATGATTTAGCATTTTTTCATAATTTTATATCTAGTCTATTTTGTACATTGCTATAAATTTTCAACAATCTTTAGCTGGAAGTTACAGATTTAAGACCGCTCTGAAAAACAATATATATATATTACACTGTGCGCCGCGACGATAAGCGTGATCTAGTAATGAGATGAAATGACTTGCACCGAATATCATATCTTTGAAAGATTATACAGTATATAAAAAAGTTGCAGTGCAGGCGATAGTTCTATTTTTATGCATTAAACTAAAAGTAACAGAATTGCAATTGATTTTTTTCTTATTTAAGATAGTAAAAATTTGGAATGCACATCACTAAAATTAAGATTCGAACGTATGCAAATCGAAATTTGAAGCCGTTATGCTCCGATGAATGTTGTCTTAATCGAACTAATTTCATCTAACGCCCCTGAAGTAAATGTTTTTTATCCTTTCTTTTTTATATAAAAATATATATTTGTATTGATAACCTTAATTAAAACTTTCATCTCTTGAATTGGAAAATGTTTATGTTTTAGCATTTTTTTATTTTTGATAATATTTGGTGAACAAAAGTAATCAAAATGAATTATGATTAAGGAATGGCCGAATGGGAGCTGATATTTATTAAAAATTTGAGTTTTTTCATCGCTTTAAATTAACTTGGTGTTTTACAAACTATAACAAAAATGTTTTGGTTTGAGAAAAAAAATATACATCAAATTTAAAGTTGACCTACGGCTTAGCGGAGCCAAAATTGATAACAATTCAAAGATTTTTTATTGGCAGGCAGTTTAATCTCACAAATTTTATTTTATCATATTTTAATTCGATGTTTGGACAAAGTCGGGTTTAACTTATTTACGAAATCTGTAGCATGGCATTTGCTTTTTGCAAACAATCTGTTAATAACATATTTTCACAAAATTGGATACGAAACCGATAAAAAAATGAAAAAAGGGACCAAAATAGAGACCAAAATTGAAACCAAAATTGAGACCGAAAACCGAGACCTTTTTAATCACAGATATTTACATAAATATATATATTTACACATATAAAAATTAAATATTAATAACCTGGAAATGAAAAAAGGAGTAAAAGTAATGTCAAAGTATTTCAACAACAAAGGTAAAAATATATTTTTATTTATTTTTATCATCGGAAAACGATGTGTCCAGTTTAAGCTGGATCAAATACACGACACCGATAAAAACATTTCTACAAAATCCGAATAAAATCACATCATTTTTTTAAAATACTTAACAAATTAGTAAAACAAATATAAAAAACTTTGTGACTTTGCAGTCCCACATTAATACTTTTTTAATTCAATACAGCAGTTAAAAGACTTTTTGATCGATATAAATAAAACCAATCGATGTAATATATAATTTCAATTTAATAAATTTTGTATTGAAGGTATTTTTAAGAAAATAAATCTTGTATCATCATTATGCAGAATATAATAATATATAATTTGTTTTAATACGTTAATAAAAATTGTTTACAATTAGTTATTAAACTGAAAGACATACTGTCCACCAATGTGACCTATCAACATTAATATACTATTTAATATATACATCTGCTATATGCAAATATATAAATCTTTAATCGCTTTGAAATTAAGGTTGTCAAAAAAAACTTTTTAACTTTTATATTGTACTTTTTTCCCTACCGAAACGAAAATATTTCAATAATTTCATATGACGATGATCATCACTCATATTACGTGTATACTTGTTCAAACATTTGTGGCTATTTTTCCGAAGATAATAAAAGACCTTTTAAATGTCGTTATATTATATTAATTGTCTACATTATTTAGTAATAAATTTTAATTAAAAAGTTTATTATTTTCTTTGGCTGGTTTGCATATGTATAATGTCTTTATTATAGATTAATTAATTAGATTTTAGTTTTTTTCTGATGTGCTTTGGGTTTTGGAAAATTGTAAAATACGCCACCCTTGTGCTCCTCCTACAACTTTAATTGTTATATTAAAATAATATACTATTTGTATAATATTATTCACATTCATTGAATTAAATCACACATTAAATTAATCTAAATTTATCTATAAATTCAACAAAATACTCTGCTTGAGATTAGTATAATATCATTATAGTAGAGTTGAGAACTTGTGAACTGTGTTTATGTTGTTGTTTTTTCTTCAATAAGCTCCATATAGCAAAAAATGCCGACCGATAATCGATTGTGTCTAATAATGTTAGCATGTGCCGTTGTGATATATACTCTTTTGAACGCGCAGACCATTTCAGCTGCTGACGATTATTTCCGTAAGACTAATAATCTAATATACAAACTCTATACAGCTTCTTCTAAATAATTAAATAAATTTTATAGCTACATCTATTGTGAAAAAATGCAAATTCGGTCAATCCGATTGCGTTAAGGATGCATTAAATAATTTAATATCTCAAGTAAAGGTTGGCATACCTGAACTGGGAATTGTCGTCGCTGACCCTTTAAAGATTTCCAATTTAAATGTAAGTCAAGGAACCGGGCAATCACTGCAGGTGAAGATGATTTTTTCAGAAGCCACGTTTTCTGGATTCAGTGACTTTAGGGTTTCTGAAATGAGGTGAGTTCTTTGAAGAATGTAAATATTTATATGTTTAATTTAATATTTGTTTGTACAGTGGATTCGATAAAAGCCCAGTCGATACAAAAATCAAGGGTGTAGCATTCTCACCGTTGATTTCGCTCATTGGGCCATACTCGCTTGACGGGAAGCTTTTGGTGCTTCCGCTTAAAGGAAAGGGCAATGGTAGCTTCATATTCCGTAAGCGCTACTACTTTGAATTCTATACATATAATAATTTAAATGTGTATTTTTTTTAAATACAATTTTATAGGTGTATAATTTTCCTACAATTAAAAAACTTATACATTCTAGATAACGTTACTGCCAGAATGAGATGGGAATCATCAACGTACAAGAAAGACGGCGAGGATTACCTTAAGCTAACAAAAATTCGCGTTAAATTTACATGTACAAGGTATGTTAATTATTTAACGTAATTATTTGCTTCCTATTTTCACATGTATATATTTCTCTTCCTACACACAACACACAAACATAATAGACTCGATATGATATTAAGTAATTTGTTTAACGACAAAGCTATAAGTGATAACCTGAACCTTGTCATTAATCAAAACGAGCGCCTGATTTTCAAAGAGATGAGCCCGGAGTTTAATAATGTCATTTCAAACATCATGACGAAAACAATTGGACCAGTGTTTGACAAGTTTCCATACAGAATGATGTTTGAGGACTGAAATTTTAAAGGGTCTAAATATATCATATTTAACATAAAATTTTGTTTTAAATTTAAAATATGTATATGTTAAAATAAACAATTTAAATGGTTGACCCACATTGTTTTGATGACTAATAATAATATTTTTCGCAGCACAATTGTTTTAATTGCAACATTTCTCGGAAAAAAACTCTTATTTATTACAGAATTCCAGATTTATATCCCAGATACTCCAGCCTTATGTTTATGTATATTAAGTAGAATAGGATCAAGCTATAATATAGGGAAGGGAAATTCGAGTTATAACACAGCTGTTTAGACTAAACCGGCCTGGTCTTCGTCGGCTACCCAATTTAAAAAAACTCTGTCAATTTTATCACTAAACTCAACTTGGAATTGTACATTAAGACCACAGATATATATGATAAAGAATCATATAACATATCATATATAGAAACAGATAAGGTTGGATTTTGGGAGGTAAATCATTATTTTCAAAAAGTGGTAATTACAAGGATCACAGCAATTTATTTGTAATCTCAACTTAGAGACCAAAAAAGAATAAAAAAGACACCAAAATAGAGACTAAAATTAAAACCAAAATTGAGACCGAAAAAAGAGACCTTTTAAATCACAGATATTTACCTAAATATATATTTACACATATAAAAATTGAATAATAATAACCTGGAAATGAAAAAAAGGAGTAAATATTTACATTTTTTTTCATCGGGAAAACGATGTTTCAAGTTCGAGCTTATTTTAGTATAAACCAACCCCAAGGATTTGAGAAGAAAAAAATATTTCATAGTAAGGAAAGCTCCACTACATCTACATCCCTTAAACTTTGTTTGTAAGTCTCAAATTAAAAATATGATCTAAGTTGCTCCGGGGGGAAATTTTCTCACAATTGCAAATCTCAATATGAAAAAAATGTTCCGTAATATTGTGTTCTTCAAAAAATGTATTACAACAAAGTTTACGACGCTTTTTCGTGAAAATGATAATGTCGGGTTTGCTAATGACTGAAGCAAATTCAAACACATTTTCCGGATATATAAAGATCAAGTTTTGTTGACATGTATGTTGGTTTTAAATACCAAACCTTCTACGCTTAAAATTTTTTTTTTTTAAATTTAGACCTTTTTTATCAAAAAATAAAACAATTGTACATTTTTTTTAAATTGGATAGTTTAGAGTTTGTACTGTAAAAAAACGTTGATTTTTTTTACAAGTTAGACAAACATTAGATACATATCTATTTTAAAAAGTAGTATGATAATAAATGATTAAACATGTTTTTTTAATAATAAATTGAGCTCATAATTAATATTTACCATCAGAATTTGTTCCTTGGCTTTCAAAATATCTTCTTTAATTTTGACTAAGATCAGACGAAACACTTTTTTGCGTTGTGTACAAGAAGTTGTTGTTAGCTCGCGTCTATTTTCATTACTTTCTGTAAATTTATTTTCAAATATTTGCTGTTCTCGTTTTATTTTACTGATTCTATTTTTTTTAAATACTCTTGGCAGGAGAGCTTGATGAAAACTCCAACAACTTTCTATATACGAGTATGGATAAATTATCGGCACCTCTGTATAGCAATATTTTTTACCTGATATTGAATTGTGATTCTAAACAAATTCAAAATGTTAATTTCTATGTAAATCTTTTAAAAGTTGGACAATTTAGACAAGAGGGAGGCCCGTAGGAGAAAAGTATTGCAGGCTTCCCTATATTATATACATTTTTATAAAAGTTTTTGACCAAAACTGTTTAAATTGTATAACTTTTTTATGCAAACAAAAAAAAATGCTTAGAATCAAAATTCCATCTCCAGGTAATAACTTACATGTTGCAACTTGTTCAGTTGTTCAAGGGTAATGTAATAATAAATGAACTTTTGGTAGGTATTGACAATATAGATAAATGTTATCTAGATACAGATAATTGTAAAAGAGATTTAAGAGACCAAATGTATATAAAACAGACTTTAAGGACTTGGGCTGAAAATATAAACCAAGTCTCTAAATAGAGAACACCTGTAATGCCTGTAATTATTTTTAATGTCTGCCATTCAATTGTTACATAGTCAATTTGATTAGTCCATCATCTGGAAAGAAGAAGAAGAAGCTAGATTAAATTAATTATCGTCCTGGCCCATTGTGCTTCTTCGATTTCGTATGGGTCTCATTTGGTTAAAATAAAATGCTAAAAATTCCAACTATTAAAACGCAAATCATTTTTTAAATTTAGTTTTGTTTTTATAATTTTTATTGATATTTTGTGGGTGTTTTTCGTATAATTTTACAATAAAAACGACGACATACAAAAAGAAACAAATCATTCAATGAACAAACACGCGATCTTTGTGAAGGGCTTAGTATGTGTGTGATTGTATGTGTATATCTTTGTAATGTCTCTCGATTGAATGCACATTGTGTTGCGAGAAGAAACTGCCTATTCGCTTACCTTAATAAAATGATTTATAATGTATTATTAATAATATTATTAATTGCTAAAAATAACGATTATTTTGTTTTGTTTTTGTTTGTTTTTAGTGGTTTGGATTCAAATGGGCTGGTCTGCGTTCTTCTAAAACATTTTTGTTTTCATTTTGTTTATTATTCGCTTCAAATTAATAGTGTATTATAATTTAGATCCCATATATTTCTGCGTTGTGAATAATGTGTATGGGTGTGTATTTGTGTGTTTATACTTTTTTGTTGCGTGTAGTAAGTGATAATCCAAATTGGGGCTTAAGCTGAAAATAGAGAAAAAGTATTATAATATTTTGTTGTTTTTGCTATTATTAAAAAAAACATATTTAAAAACAGTCTCAAACACAAACAGAACCATCACAAGACTACACATACCAAATTCTTGTCGGTGAGACTCACACACTTCTACAAGAAACTCACCCAGTTGATAGTTTACAAAATCATCGTCCCGACTCTGCAAGACAATCGGAGCCAATGACTCTTCTTTAATCTCGGGCGCATTGTTATTATTTTTATTTTCTTCGGGATTTTTTCGGTCACCAAACACCGAATTTATATCAATAATATCTGTGTCCCGGCGTGAATTAGAGAGAAAAAAAGAAATATAAACCATAGTATACAGGCTCACAGACATACGATTATTAAAAAAAAATGATTATTTACATTTGTATGTATTGCATAATAATGTATTATTAACACTAACACATAAAAAATGAAAGGACATAAAACTGGGTGCGCAATTTATGAGATTGTATAATCAATTTCCATACGATGATCTGGAGCACATACATTGTAATGTTTAAATCAGTCGGATTTTTTTAAAATAACCCCACATCTCTTGTAATAATATATCAGGCATCGAGATTCGCAGGAAAAATTAAAAATAAATACAATTATATTATAAATACAATTAGATGGTGTAGAGCTTGATCGCATTTTAATAAAATAACTTTATTAATAAAATCATTTTTTGTATATATCGTTTTGTTTGAATCACGAGATTATTAAATAAATTACAGACAAAGCTTTCAGTGTATTTTTCAAATTTACATTTTTTTAAATAATAAAATTGAACAGAATAAATAATGTATTTTTAATGCGGTTGTTAAAAACACCTAAAAATACAATTAAATTCCTTATAAATTTAGTTTTATTAAAAGATTTTCTCAAACCAACTTACAGAAATTGTGGCTTCAAAAGACATTTATAGGATTAAATCTTTATATTATAAGCTGTTTTACATTATCACTTTAAATTGAACAACAACAGTGACAAAAGAGCTAATCACCCCCACTCTATACACCAAAAAAATACCTGAATCCGTCATATATTAGGATATATCAAAAAAGTATCAATTTATGATCACATCGTAGGTTTTAATTGAAAAATATATTTATTTTTAACACATCCGAAATTCTAGACTGTTTTCGGAACAGGGATTTACTGTGTATTTTCAACATTTAAAGTCACAATTAATTCATAAATAAGGTTTTCGAGAGTGAGTTCGCCGCTGTCCTACAACTTCTCGGAAATTTAACTCGACAGGATGGAGCAATAAATAAAATGCTTAGAGAAACATTTAACGAGTGTTTGATATAAATTATCCAAAGGGATACCAAGTCAGTAAATTTTAAAATATTTTTACTGGAATGTCTTTAATCTATTGAATGAAAACTTGGATGTATTATTTATAGATGCACCGGCGCAAAAAATGTATTATATTTAACACGATTTGTTTGCGGACCTGTTTTATTGATGTAAATATGAGTCAGTTTTAATTGGTGCGTTTATAATAAAACATTTAAAAATTATAAATGTTCAGGAAGTAAACATGTAATTAATTACATCAAAATTTCAGACGTTTATTGTACCGTCATCTCATTAAAAAAATAAATGTCTATAATGATTGGTATATATTAAGATTGCTTTGATATTAGTTCATATCTCGTTCCACTGTCTGTTTATTTGAATTTAATATGTACTATTTGTTCAAGACGTTATCCATATTTTTATTGTTTCAATAAATAACAATTTACAGTAGACCTACATGCACATCTAATGTTTTGAAATGTAATTCTGATTACTGACTGATTAATTATGAATGTGGCGTGAGTGTGGAGTGAATACTCTACTCACGGCGTCATTAGGAGCGTTGCCAATTGATCGAGCTCAAAGCAGCTTGTCAGGAATCCTGTTCGATTCAATTTTTGACATATTATCCACACAAACCATTCAAACTTATCGATTATATGAGATTGTATTGAGAGAATTTGCCGCCGCCGGCCACGTTTAATGAGTCCTATTGCACTATGTTTAAAAAAATCGAATGCGAGTCTCGAGACACGCGACACTTACCAGCGATTCCAGCGATAGCTTCGGATGCAAAGTGTTTGACGTCCACATCAGCATCAGCGTTCAGTTTGTCCAGAGCTGGTTTCACCTGAGAGTCGATGAGACCGGCCTCCAAGAATGGTGTGACCTTCTGGAGTGTTTTGGCGACATTGAATCGAACATTTGCCACGGGATCGGTGGCCAGCAACAATACAGTAGGCAACAGCATTTTGGTGGTTATCTCGGGACCACACACTTCAGCCAGGACGTTAATGCAGAACAAACATGTCATTCCTGTAAACGAAAAGAGGGACAATGAAATATTATGTTCTATAAAGATTAATTACAAATACTCACTATGCAAGTAATTCTTGTTTCGTGACATAACCAGAATCATTGGGATGATGGCCTGCTCGGCCCATTGAGATCCAAACTGTTCGACGAGCTTTTTCATGTTTAGTGTGGCAGCTTCGCGGATAGCGTACACGTGATCGTTTAGCCAGCCCATGCACAAGCTTCGCAGTTTCTGGTCAAAGAACTCTTGTCCCAATTGACCAGCCAAAGCTGGCATGTACTCAATAATTGCCAAACGGACGCGCCACTTTGAATCTTCAGCAAGTTCCACGATAGCTGGCAGAAGAGACTGTTGCGAAAATACAAATATTTGTATGTAGATTTTTAAGAATATCAATGTTTCATACCTGTGACAATTGCTGGATTCCAATAACATCGTTCACACAGTCCAGGTTCGATATAATGTTTAATCGAACTTCTGGGCACTCATCTTTTAGCTGAATCAAGAACAACGGCAACAGATGCTCAACGGTGTTGTACACTCCTAGAATAGGGCTCAGACCCATAATAACCGAGGCCAGGGCAGACTTTACATGCTGATTCATGTCGGACACAAGTTCTTTGACGTATGGCAAGATCGAAGTCATGATAATCTGCACCTGATTTGTTTTGTCCAGATTGCTACAGAATTCCTTAACCTTTGTTGCGGCAGCCGCACGAACTTCAGCCTCGGAGTCCTTCAATAAATACTGGAATGCCGGCACAAGGTCGGTCTTTGTGATCTCCGGGCCAACAGCCTTCTGTAGGTCCGTAAACTTTTCCGCTACCATATAGCGTACACGCCACGATGAATCACTGGAGCATTGACGCAGTGTTGGCATAACCAAATGCTCGACATCTTCTTGCTGAAGTAGCTGAGCAATGCTAACGCAAGCCTCAACTGCGAGAAGTCGAACGGAATCCTGGTCGTCTTGAGCCAGTTGCACGAACATTGGAATCAGATCGGATTTGAGGAACTCAACCTCAACTACCTTGGCGAATTCACCGAGCTTGCTGGCAGCAGCACGACGCACCATTGGAGTTTCATCCTGACAGAGTTGTCGGAAATTGTTACGAAGCTCAGCCTTGACTGCCTGTGTTACACGTGGATAGCACACTGAGAACAGGGCACACGCAGATGTACGTGATGTGAACCAGTCGCCGGAGACGAGCGTTTGTAAGGTTGGTACAACGTGTGCCTCCAGATCGGCAGCACTGTGTTGTGCTGCAACAGTGCGCAGAGATTCGACGGCCTTGTCACGCACTACCGTTTCCTCGACGGTGGCAAGGCTCTCTAACGGCGGAATGAGATACATTGCGTACTCGGGACCACCAACAAGACCTACACAAATAAACCAAAACAAAAAAAGTTATTAAATATGAATTTTGCCCTTTGTGACGTCACAAGCATAATAATACGTACTAGTGAAGGTGCCCAGCTGTTCAGCCAGGGCAAGCAGAACTTCATCCTCATCATAGATGGTCTCTGTCAGAAAAGGAATCAACTCGGTACGGGTACGTTCCTCGCCCAAAGCCAATGCAATTGTGGATAATTTTTTGATTGAATTCAAACGCAACTACAATCACAGAAAAAAAGAGGATATTTGTAATTAAATCAAAGAGTCCGTTTATATGTAAGCACCACCAGATTTATGTGTGGGCAACATCTCTAAAACCTAGCCTACCTGAATGTCTTCATTCTTGAGTTCGTCAATTAACACAGCGATCGGATACAAGGAATCGTCGGACGCTTTATCGCTGGCCGCCATTGTTGGTTTGTTTTACACACTGGAAGTCACCGCCCGTCACAGTGTTATATATTATTGCGATTGACACACACGCCAAGAAAACTCACGCGAATGGATCGGATGCGAAGGGTGCGACTGGCAAACGACTGTGAATAGAACGCCGGACACTTGGCGCACGTGTTTGTACAACTTTGGGGCCACACGGGCTTCGGAAACGAATGTAATTTGCGAAAATACTGAACAAAGTGACACAGATTGTTTCACCTTGCGGTTTAATATGATGAAATCGATTTGTCTGGCGAACAAATTTATAAATGTCGATGTTATTTTGTGCGAATCGTATGTGTGTGAAAGCGTGTGTGTTGGCAGCAATGCGTCAGAGAAACTTCTATAGGGAATGCGTGCGTTCAGTGTATGAGTGTCTTCAATGAATTGGAATGAAACGTACTATTTCCAAGGTGGCGACATCTGTCAGATGGTAGTCGCAATTTTAAAGAAAAAGTCACAATAGTATATTTTTGTTAATAAAATTTGAAGAAATAAATAAAGGTAAATTATATTTAAACATCACTTTGTTTTGTATATATGACCGTCGATAGATATTTTGACATCTTTTTTACCCACTTCCAAATAATGTGATACAAACTTGGCACATAGACTCGTTTGCACACGGGACTTAGAAAAAAGTAAAAAATAATATTTAATTCTTTTGTTTATCGTTTATATTCTAATAGAGTTTCCTCAATCAGAAAAAAACGAAGATACAAAGATATCTATTATATAAATATGTCTACAAAATGTGTATTTGCAAATTACTGTCTGAATCTCTTAATGAAACAACATCTGTAACGGTAACAACCTCGACAGGAGGAGCTTCGCCAAAAAATATGACACGCCAGCTGGCTTTTTAAGGCCGGCACTCCTCCCGCATTTCCCTTGCCTGGCTAGGGCAGCAGCGGATCGGCAAGATGCCTCTCC
>JAAAKO020036786.1:0-12626 GCA_010015015.2 Bolitophila cinerea | reverse complement strand
CCGGAATATTTTGTTTCTCTATTTTTTTTACAAAATCTTTGAACCCCTCCCAATCCTAAGGGGTTCATTTCCTAGAAACCATATTATGTTATTCGGGGTTGGGGGTTCCCTTCCAACATCTAATTAAGGCAGCAGTTAAGTTTAGGCCTTCGGGCTAAACTGCACTTTAGCCATTATATTTTTTAAGGTTACCGCTAAATTGCATTTAATTGAAAATGTACTTCTTCATACACGTCGTAAAGACTGTACGCACACATCTGTGTAGACTTAAAATAAAACTTCACTTACCCCACACTTCAAACGCCACTGTAAAAAAATATTTCATTGATAACAAAAAAACGCCAAAAACACTGTTTTTCTATTGGGCATCTGTCAAAAAATACCAACAACCACCCACGACCAACCCCGAGCACATTATAAGCAATTTTCAAAAACACCCCTATTCCCTAAACGCGGCCTCATCTTCCCCCTACCTATCCTATGACCTAAATTAGGTGGCCCCTATCCACATCCGAAGTTTGTATGTCTGCTTATTCTGTTTAATTATTTTCAATTATAAATAACAATAAAAAACACAATTCATTTACATATAGTCTTAAACCAATTTTTGATATATTAGCATTAAATATAATTCTAAAAACAATAAATTTAGTTAAACTCAATTACGATAATTTTACAAAACTATAACAATGTTTGGGAATGTACACAGCACTGAAATTAGTCAGTATAATAGTCGCAGCAGTCAGCAAAACGAAATCGAGTAATATTTGTTTGTTTTAAATGGCTATATCAACAGTATTTTATTATTTGTGTTTATATCAAGGTCATTGTTTATAAGTTAAATTTTTTTTAGATTAGTCGTGGAAACCTTTGGTTACATAGATTATGTATATATTATATTAAATGCACTATTTAGTCAAAACACTAACACAAGCATTTAGTCGCGTCTTTTCGTCACAGAATAAAGCACTTTGATAAATTAGAGACAGGTTCGTACTTATCTTCACCTATTTCTTGTCAATATGTCAATTTTGGGTAAGAATATCGTAAATTTTGTTTGTCGTTTAGCTAGAGGAACTAGTGTGTGTGTGTGTGTGTGTTGGATGTTCGGGAACGGTATATGGTTACCTACGCAAGTCCACAACCTGTACACTAAATGTATTGTCCATTTGAATATGCCGTGCATCCTATTAAACATACAAAATACATTAAAAATACTAAAATTAATTTTCTATTTACCATAAATAATGGTGGATCATTGTCGTGCGGATGAAAGCCAGCTTGACGGCACTTGGATATGTAATCCAGACCATGATTAGGGGTTAGAGTATAGAATCCAGTACTAAAGTAAATAATTTATAATAAACATTGTGCAACTGACTTATTTAAGATCCACTCACGTCTGATACTTGGGCGCACATACAATGGCTATAGCTTCGGCCATCATCGTCTGGTACGCACAGTGCGTGTGCAAGTCTACGGATGACAAGAAAGCCGTCTGCGTTGGATGGGTCTATAAGAATTTAGATTATTCATCGTGTTATCATTGGGTGACTTCATTGAATGCTTACATGAATCCAACCCAGTGTTATTAGGTTAAGGCGGTCTTGAACGTCAAACAGTTCTTCTTCGTTCATAGTTGTACAGCTGTCCGGGGTGCCTTGTTGTTTAGGTACAACGATGTGGGTGATTTTCAGCTTGTTCTGGGACTGTAAGTGAAAATAAAATAAATGTTAATAATAACAAAAACAAATAGTTATATCAAAAATTACGAGACTTCCAGCTAAAATTCCACACGTTTCAATATTTGCGGCTGTATTCTTGTTAGCCAGAGACAGAAACTTATCCATTGTATCGGTTGCTACAACGACGGTTCGCAGGTTTCCCTCCATTAACGAGTCAGAGCCTGGTTTCAGTGTGCGATCAAATGCGGGTCTACAAATCAAAAAATGATGAGATTTTTACTATAATTACAAAATGTATAGGTTTAAATATTACTTGTGTATTGTCTTATCGGGCATTTGAAGACCAGGTGATCCTTTACCTGTGCCAGAAGGAAAGTCTGCAGGGTACACAACCTGGTCAAGCAAGTCAACCGGCGCACTAGGCAATGGGGTATAATCATTCGTTTGCGTCGCAGAGCCGCCCAGCAACGGCAGTGGTGTTGGAAGTGTACGTTTTTGCGTCACTGCACGCGCTCGATCAGCCTCCTCACGTGCCCGCTCGGCCTCTTTGCTTGCCAGAAACTGTGTGTACTCTGTCCTGTATCTTTCCAACAATTTTCGTTTAAGCTTCTCTGTAAGTGGCATAACCTCTTTAAGTTTGTCAATATTAGGCTTTTTTATGTTCCCCGGCACCGTTTTGTACTCGGGATGCGTTACTATCTTGTCCAGGAACAATGTCATGAACTTAAAGTACAGTATGTATGCATTTTCTAGGTTTCCTTCTGTGTGATACACGTTGGCCATGCGAACCATTTCCATGCCAGAACGATAGTACCTAAAATTTAAAAAAATATTTAATTATAATTCATTATATTGTTAAGTTTACTGCACAACAATCGTCCACGCCGGTTGAACGACCCCTTGCTGTATGAGTGCACAATTACACATACCTTCTAATTGGTACATTAAAATCCACGTCAACCATGTTTCCGTAGGTGGTCAGGTGCTTGATGCGTTCCTGAGGGTCTACTAGACCAATGTCATTGAACTCGCCTATTTTGGACATTATGGATGACCGAGATTGTATTGTACAACACAAATAAATAACGTATTAATTTCTAATTTGCAAACACAGAGACAAAAAGACGTACACAAACAAAACACGAAAACTATGTCTATTTGGAATAATAAACTATTTGACAATTGACAGTAGTTAGTTTGCAGTTTGCATAGGTTGCGTTTTTTAGTTTCATTCTCGAATTCCGTTTTTCACAACAAGTGGAACGTGTGGAACATAAAATAATTTAATAAACCCAGCAAGCAGGCGATCTGATAGAAATATTTTTGGTTTTTATTATAAAACTGGCAGAAATGTAATAATGTTTTTACAAGTTCGTAATATATAGTGTCCTATAAAATAAACTCACTTTCTAAATAAGTACAACCGAAATTGAAAAATATATATTTAATAATTGATCTTGTTATATTTCGAAATCAAAGATATAACCGTCAATTTAAGAAAATATAATTGATACATTAGCGTGCGTTTCTCAAGAAGAGTTTTTAGAGCCGTGGGCGTTGGTTACCCTACTACCATTAAAAGGAATCTCCCCCAGACCCCAGAAACGGTAATTTCGTTGGGCGGCAATTAACACCCTTCAGGGGGAGGGGCCAATGATTTTATAAAATTTTATATAAAAAAAACCTTTTAAGAAGAGCTTGAATTTAGGAGTGGGGGTTGTTTGGTATTAATTGATAGGTTTAAATTAAAAATATATTTTTATATAGCCCAACGAAATTACCTATTTTTGTATATTTTGTAGTAGGGTCACCAACCCCAACGGCACTTAAAGTTGTCCTTAAGTTAACCTTATTGGCAAGATATTTCAAATTGAGTTTTGCCTAAAGCGAAAATAAATTAAACAATTTTTTAAAACATTTTTTTATAAATATAAGACACTCTGTAAGCAAAAACCCGAGACACAAACCCAAAAGTGAAACATTTACAATGTTCTTTCTCGCATGCACACACATCGTGTCATTGCACTCGCACAGACCGCGGCGGCCTCACTGGAGTTGATTTTGATTGTCAAAAATATATATCACGCAAGGTGAAGGTGTGATTAAATGTGTGTGTGTGTGCGCTGTGTTCTCTTTTCGTAGGCCGTGATTTTTAAATCCTGTTCCCGTTCGGACCGAAAAACGAACAGTATCAGTAATCCGTGTGTTAGCATTTGCTCAAATCTATATCTACGTACATCCACGTGTCTTGTCGCTCCGCCTACAGGCACATAGCTATTATTTACAATTCGGTTTGTTTCGTCTGTGTACCATTTCTATTTGAGGTTATATCCACCGGAATCATCCTAAATCGAACGCAAAGCGAACAACAAAGTCAAAATGAGCACCAACAAGATGGGCCGATCATTTTTCGACTGGATTCCTCAAGTTCATTGTCAAGAGGTAAGAGATAACGCACGGGGCAATTAATGGTTTTTGGAGTGCAGTGTGTCAAATAAGTTCTAAGATTAGATTAGTGAGATTATTATAGACATTGGATTGGATTTTAATTAGAGCCAAAAGTAAAATATACCTAACATATACATATACGTGCAAAGTGGTTTTGCGTGTGCTGTGTGAGAGAGTGAGATGAATATATTGAGTTTCAAGTGTGAATTTGTGCTCTTGTGCTTCGCATGCGTTTGACGTTTGAGATTCACGTGTGACCTTGAAGCGGCAGTAGGGAACATAAATATTTGTTTACAATTTCACACACATACACACACATAAATCAAACACGTTAACATTTGAATTTAATTAGCATATATTATTTTAATTATGTTGTCCGATCTCGCTTGCACACGTGTGATAATTAATCAATATCTCGTTAGTGTAAGTATTTGGACTACTGTTTTGACTGACATAATTTTAAAATAGGTCATTGTTTTAGGGAAGAGCAGAAAACTTTAGGAAAATAGGTACTATAATAGATGACCTTGAGCAAACGCCGGCAAATAAACACTGTTTTTAGCAAATGTTTACCTATTTTACTAAAGCATTTTTGCGGATAAGATTTTTAGCAAGAATAATCAGATTAAAATACTTTGAAGCAGATAGACTTCTTTGAGTTAAATTTACAAGATCATTGTTTGATTCTATGAAGATCATGCCGGATAGCAGAGATCTAATAGATCGTCGATCGTAAAACAACTGATATATTCTAAGCCTAATTTTAATTTTATTGAAACGGAAGCAAGGTCGGTCGACACAAAATTCTTTTAGCTAAATTTGAAATCTCACTTTTCATCAAATTACTGTAACGGAAGACGCTGAAATAAAAAAATGTCGATTTGACACAAGTTAACCGAACTGATTCGAGTGCTCGCTAAAGGGTTGGGTTCCAAATCCCGTATTTATATTATTGCAATATCATGAGCAGAAGTTAAATTACAGTAAACAAAAAAATATTTTTTTAAAATGAACTTCAGGATTTCAAAAAAATAAATATAAATGTTTTTATAAAATTGGATCCTTTCCTAGAGTTGGGTCAAAGAAAAAATATTTAAATTTCGATTTGTTAATATAGTAAATAGCTCCAGCTAATACAGATAAAGAAAGAATACAGCTGATCATACAAATAAGGGTATTCGATAAAATTGAATTCCTGGAGATCGTAAAATAATTACTGTTTTAATATTATTTACAGCTCCTAAAATTGTTGTTGCAGTTTAAAAAAAAACAAAAGTCACTTTACAATAAGCCATCAAAACTGAAGCCTTGTGTCCCAAATAAGGGTATTTCTCCGCTAAATCTTACGAAGCATACGGTTTAATTATTTTAATTACAAAAATCATTAGATGATCTTTACAAAAATGTAAGGTTATTATAATTCTATAAGACCCTTAAATAGTGTTAGGGAGTGTCCGGCATAAATACATAATTATATGTATAACTGTAAGCAGGGTTGGATTTTATATATATATATATATATATTACTGTATAAAATCTGAATTATAAAAAATGGACGGGTTTTAAAATTTATTCGCCTTTGTAAAGCTCTGTGACCCTTTTATGAATCTATTTATCGCAAAATTGTTGATTGAAATTTTTCGACCACTTCGAAAGGGAACGGTTATGAATCTTGCCCTTTTACGCGATTTCAGACCAAAAAGATATATTTTATTTATGAATTTACGCCACTTTGTCTATTATTATGTCAAATAAAATGGCCAATAGAATATTAACGATCCTCTCGTGTTTGACTTTTATAATAAAGTAATTTTCGATATGTGTTTGAATTTGCTTCTGTCATTAGCAAACGCAGCATTAGCTTTTTCACGACAACTTTTTTCATATTGAGATTTGCAATTGCGAGAATAATTCCCTGCGAAGCAACTCAGTTTGTTGGCGTTCCAACTCAGTTAAAACTATTTTTTAGCGAGCACAAAAAGACGTGTTGAATATTTGCTACATGTTTTCTCTTTATTGAGTGCTGCTTTAAATTTCTATAACAAACAGTTTTATTATTTATTAATTTTAAGTTAATAATTATACACTTACAATAGTTTTTTCCTTATTTTATACTTGTGGATACAGTGATATGATGAACGGATTCAGTTACAATAAAATGTTTGTGTTTGTTGTGGTTGTTTTTGTTGGATCTACGTTTGACACTTTGTATTGTTTATGTGTCTGTATATAATATGCGTATATGTATGTTATATTATATATTAGGTCTATTTGGTCTATATTGCCCGAGTTAAAATAACAAAGGGTTCTGAACATAGTTTATATCTCTTATTTGAGACTTGCATTAAAGATTTTAGGGATGTAGATTTCCCTTACTAAGAAAATTGTTTCTCTCTTAAAATCCCCCTCAGGGGTAGGTTTACAGTAAAATAACCTCTTTTTAAAATCTTTCTTTTAACTTCATTTGGTATATATGATCTTCGATAGATTTTTTACACCTTTATAACCAACTTTCACTTATTTTATCCAGCTCAAACTTGACACATATAGACTCGTTTGAACGTGAATTTAAAAAAAAATAGAAGATTTTGTTTATTTTTTTTTTATTCTCTTGTTTAAATAATATAGACATTGCTTTTACTTCTTTTTTCATTTCCAGGTGAATAATATTAGGTTTTATATGAATAAATATATATTTAGGTAAATACTGTGATATAAAAGTTCTCTGTTTTCGGTTTAAATTTTGGTCTTTATTTTGGTCTCTTTTTTATTCTTTTTTGCTCTGTAAGTCTCTAAGAAATTACAAAATAATTGCTGTGATCCCTGTTATTCTAATCTAGAAATCCCGATTCTAATAACCAATGTACGTGTTCAAATATATAAATATCGATTTTAGCAATTGTTAAATATATATAAAAACATAATATAATATTTTATATATATACCTGCAGTATATATGTTTTGTACGAGTATATATACTTTCCGTTGCACAATGCACATTTTTCAATTCCATATCCATACAATGGCATTGCCGCGTGCGCCTATGTTTTGATGATGACAATGCGGCAATTGCAACGCGCGAGAGGAGCACGCAGTGCTTTATTTGGTAAACAAAACAGCATAGACCATCAGTGCAACAGTGTATGTGTAAATAACAATACATCATCCACTGCGGTACACTATAATATACATAAATACTATATACATAAAATCCTTCTGTGTATATACAAATTATATGCAATATCACCGCCGAGCGCCACCGCCGTCAAGTTCAAGTTCATTTGTGACATTTTAATTATAATATTATTGTTTTATTGTTATCGGAAAATTCTTGGTTTTCTATATTAAAAACAAGACACGCGCACTCTTTTTCTCTCTCAATTTCGATTTTCTCTGTGTTTTTTTTTGCTAAAACGATTTAATTACATTTTTCGGGAAAACAAAGTTCGTGCTCAGCGCTGGCTATTTTTAGGCGCAGCGAGCGCGTACGAACAATTTTGCGTGTAAGAATGTGTATGTGTGTGATTTTCTATTGCATTAGTATTAGTAAATATTTAATAATTATATTTGACGAGGGCGCGCTTACAAGTATTAGTTTCTAGTACGTTAGTATAGCACGAGCGAGCAGGTCAGTCACATACACACTCACAACACCAGATACACTTTGACGTAAAATCGAGATTGTTGTTTTCATCTGGCTTAGATTTTCCACACACACACACACACACACATGCATACATACACATACACAGACACACACACATATAGGCGTTCTGATGAGTTTTCGCAAGCACGGTGTTATCATCTTTGAACAATTTACTGCCCTTAATTACAATAATTTGGCAATGCTTATTTTAATTATTTTTTTGTGATTATTTGATAACATAAGCTGATGCAATAATTTTATATAAAATTTAGATTTTATGGTGCAATACTAAAAAAACTTTAAATTTTGTTGTTGTTTAAAAATGTGTTTTTGATTGTAAGCAGATTCAACGGCCGTATTTTTCACTTGTTTTAAATTGCTTGTTTTGATATGTAACGATTGCTATAAAATTATTCAGTTCTCCGCAATATTAAAATTCTTTTTTAATATTGATGGAATTTGATGAAATTTGATTACCCTCAAACTAATATTCTTATCCATAAACACAAAATCTCCAATTTAGTTTTTTGCGCTTATCCGAATTAAGTCGTTTTGTTTTTTTTTAAATTTGGAGATTTTTTGGGAGTAATCATGACGAGTAATCGAAGATCTGCAGCAAGGGTTGTGCTTGAAAAACTATTACTTACAAAACAAACGGCCTTTTTATTAATGTATCCCAAAATTGCCTATTTTACAATCTCATGCGATTACCGAAGATTATCATACAAAATTTAGCGGAGATTACAAAAAAGATTATAAATTATCTATCTTCGTACCTTTGATTTATTCCTATATGTCTTTTATGCAAGATTTTCACCTAGTGGCCAAGTGGTCATTAAAATTAATGGCCAAATGGTCAACAAGTGAAAATGCAGCACTCAAACAAGACGTTCTTGCACAATAAA
This sequence comes from Bolitophila cinerea, assembly GCA_010015015.2. Lineage (NCBI taxonomy): Eukaryota > Metazoa > Arthropoda > Insecta > Diptera > Mycetophilidae > Bolitophila > Bolitophila cinerea. The sequence goes on along the minus strand of JAAAKO020036786.1, from coordinate 3,942 downwards.
CTAAATGTCAAGTTGCCATCCCGCAAAAAAGTGGTCATCTGTTGGTTCTTTATTCCTAAATGACTACCTTGTAAACATTTAAAAAAATACAAAGATTCCTCTTGCTTACATTTTAATTGGCATTAAGCTTGGTCTTCATATGGCCAAATAAATGGCCACTGTTGTAACTTAAATGGCCATCAATTGGCAAATAAGAAATACCATAACCAACCATTAAGAATATAAGTAGACACAAATAAAAAATGCTTGGGTTTCTTTAAAGATACCGAAATCTTTGCCAAACTAATGTGTTTGAGGGTAAAACAGTACGTACAATTATGTATTATATATATATATATATATATGTATATATATTTGTTTGATGATGTTTCGCTTACTCGGGCTATAATCATAATAAATCCGCCGATGTGTATACGACACATTACGAAGATTTAAGCAAATATGTATAATGTGTATATATTGTATGTATGTATTTGTGTAATACAAATATATAGATGAAATAAAACAATATAATATGTCGACTTGATGACGCTCACGCTCGTGATAGTCACTCCAATCGCTCGCACCGCTGGCGGACTCGTGTGCCTGACTCTCAGATCGGTTTTTATATTTGCACAATTCACACGTCCGCTCCCGCTGCCGTGTATACGAGTATAAATAAATATACGAACGCTTTGCCTACACAATTGCATAGAAAATATCAATCGTGTAAAATTTCGGAAAATTCAGGAACTTTTTTTTAAATTTATCCGAGGCTCACTCGAAGTTTTATATATAGCTACGCGATCGGTCGATGCGAATAAAACGCAGCGTTTTTGGAAAATAGCAAAAACAACAACAACAAATACGGCAATCGGCATTATATTTTAATTAGATTTTTGTAACTATTTTTGTTTCACCCTGATGAAGAGGGTTTGTTGACTATCGCTTAGCAGTGACATTCGAATTGTGTTCAAACAGTGCCAGTAAAGATAGCGAGAGAGAGAGAGAGAGAGAGCGAGAGCAACAAAAGATACACCTGTCGTTTGGTGACGTTTATGTATATATATATAGTGTGTATGCAGATATATTGTGCCTAGGTGAAACACGGATTACATACACACGAGCCTAACGATGCCAACGGTACCAAAGCCGGGACACGAGGTTTGTTCAGAACTATATAAAAAACATATATTATAAATATATTATTATATACACCTTGAACTTGTGCGCATAAATTCATTAATGTATACTCGTCTCGTACTAAAGCTAAACGTGCAGTCTGCAATATTTTATCGTTTCACGGTCTAGTTATAACTATGCACTTGTTAATGTTATGTATATATATATATATTATATAGATTGTAATCAAAGGTCGTACACACTTACACAATTGTTGTTATTTATTTGTGGGTGTGTGTTTCTCAATTATATAGATTATTTGTGTTTGTGTAATGTAGATAACATGTTTAATGAGCAAAAGTAACAAATACCTAATATACGTTTATAATTCTGTGTAAATAAAAGTATATCGTGATGATATGATGACGTATGAAATATTTTTTTTTTTTTTGAAAACATAGTCATTATTTATTTACAAAAGCTTAGATGAAGATGATCCTAATATACTTCAATTACCTTTATTGGTTTAAGTATAAAACCCATTTGCCTTACCGTTGTTTGTCTAATCTGCAGCCAAACTATTTTATTCTGTTTTCTGTTTATTTTGATTTATATATACAAAAAATAATCGTTTTCATTAATATAAAGTATAAACAATACATTCATTCTCATGGAATCACAAAATTAAAACCATAGATTTTCGAGAAAAAAATTATGATATACTAGTTTATTTAACAAATAAATGCAATCATCGGATTAGACTTAAAAACATAATTTATGGAGCTACAACTGCTGTTAGTTTTTATTTGAGCTTTATTTTATACAGACGATTCATGCATTTATCAGGTTTTTATTGATGTATTGCGTGTAAGTAACGATAAGTAATACAAGCAAATATATGTATGAAGTATCTGTAAAACAAAACTCAATCAAAATGAAGATTGATTATTCAGGTAGCGAAATGTTAATATTTATGGCAGTCGATTTTTGCTTAAATAAACTTTTGTCTTAATTCCATAAATGTGTTTATTGTACAATAAATAACTCTTCGAGCCCTGATGGCCGTGTCATCACAATGTGATATCCAGATAAGCGAATAGAGCGTGCAAGCTACTGAGAAGAATGCAAACCTTGACTGTCCATTATTTAAACTATAAATTTCAGTGAGAAGATGCATTTTTTTGGTAACGAGAAATAACTTGTAATATATGACCATGGACTCTTTTTAATAAAAGTGAAGTATGTAATGTACATCTGCCACTTGAGAAGAATTCTCCAAACTTTCCAAGAGCTCAAACTTCTAATCCTTTCAATTCCTTGTTTTTGCTACTCTTTTACTAGATTTTTACTTCTAAATGTTATTTATTTTATTTATTTATTTTAATAATTGTAAACAGTATGGACATAACATAATTATAAGTAATAAATGGAATAAAAAATAATAATGCTGTCACCAGATACTACAAAATTGATGTTATAATTCCAATAACACCAATATTTCATTGATAACAATTATTATTCGTATCCGTTATTTCGTATAATCGTAACGTACAATTATACATATATACTTATTTTTGCATATTATTATTAAATGAAGTGTATTCGATTGATTATGTGTTTTTGTTTACTGCTCCCGTGCTTTTAGCACAGATGACGAACGAACGGGTGTGCAGCACAAACGAGTTGTGTGTTTCTTTTTGTGTAGGCCAGATAACATGTGCTGAGTATCAAAAAAATAATATCAGTGATTTGTTTCTGTTGCAAACTTTTTTTATTTTGATCGGTTGACGTTTACCCACAAACGATAATACATGAGTAAAGTGTACATTTCTTATTTAGATTATGAAAACATCTATATAAGAAATTTACACTTTACTCATGTATTGTTTGTGGTGAACGCAACGCCCGCCGCGTCGCACAGTGCTTTGTGGATTAAAAGCGGCCATAAATATAATTTTGTCGTCATAAAAGGTCATCAGGTGAAAAAACATTATTTTTTTTAACTCCAAAAGATTGAAAATTAAAAAAATATATAAAGCATTTTTCAAATTATTGTAAAAATGATAAAAATAATAAAAAAAAATGTGTGATTCCAAAAGTAGATATATTTTGAAAATTTTTATTTTAACTTTTTTACAACCTCTTATTTTGCTATCTGACCTATATATAATAACGATATTTAACATAAATTCTTACATCCACAACTGAAATAGTTATTGGTGTCGTGATACACACAAAACACAAATTCAATGCGACTGGTCAAACGACCGCAGCTACATCATGAAAAAAACAGTGAAAATCCGGCAAATGTAACCGAATGCAATCGACTAACTTTACGGGGGAAATAAATAATCACGTCGTCGCGCATTCCCGGGCACCCCTGCGATACAAAAGCCAAAAACCGCGCACACAAAACCAATAAAAAAATTAATTAAAATGATTTGGCGACCCTGAAAACATATTAAAAACAAAAGTATTTTCAGTTATTTTTGTAAATAACCTACTCTTTTTTAATTTAGTTTGTTAGCCTCATATATTTAGTATATTTTCTCTAAATTTCTACCATTTATCTTTACGACGAAGAGATATACAAAATTAGGACCACAAAAACTACAATTTAATTTACTGTGTGCCAAACAGAGTTGCATCTATATAGAAAAAAAATCGAAAAAAAAGCAAAATATGTCCATATTATTATATTTTATTTTATATTTTTCTGGTAATGATTTTAAAATAAAATATTTCTTTTTAAAATATTAGCATTTTTTGTTGTTGTAAAAATGTAAATTAAAGGTGTGATGTAAAATATTAGTAAACATGAGTCTGAATTCATATTAATTT
>JAAAKO020036775.1:0-12626 GCA_010015015.2 Bolitophila cinerea | reverse complement strand
CACAAAATACCGGATTATTAACTAAATCGGTTTTGGTCGAATATATTGGCCAGACCAGAGCAATCCTTTTATTCAGATTTTTTCTTTGAACCTTTCAACCTTGTTTTTAAATGCAAAAATACGCAGTTTGCTCTTAAAAAACATAGAATTGAAGTCTTAAAAACCTTTCGGGTTCCTGTATAATTTCAGAGATATTGTTTTTTCAAATTTGTTTGAATTATTTAAATTTATTTATTTTACATAACATCTATTTTTAAGATCTATTTAAATATTGCATCGTTTAGACTATTGTTTTATTTTTTTCCTAATTGCATGTATTTTTTACTTAAATTTCTCACTATAGCTGTCTTTAAATAGTTTCTATCTAGCTTATTTATATTTATATCCAGTTCACAAAATGTCTCCCGCAATACTTCTTACATCCTAAAAAGGCCCAATGAATAAAAGCATTCATGCTAGTTTACATGCCATAGTCCGACTAAACAAAAAATCTTTGCAAGAAAAAACTATTTTTTATATATTTATTTATATCTTTTTTTAATTTATTATTTCTATTTCAATATAGTAATTTTGAAATTTTTTATTTTTTTTAAATTGAAAAAATCTTTTTTTGACCCTGGTTGGATTCGGACCTGCACTATTTCATGAATGTGATGTAATTGTGTCGTGTAGCGTGCAAAAACTCGGCGCAAACTTTTGTCATAAATAAAAATAAATAAAAAAATATATATATAAATATAAATAGATAAAAATATAGAACAAAAAAATAATTAATAAATTGTCACCAGTCCGATGCGCGTCGGGAGTCGCCCAATGTGGAAACACGTGCGTACCTGACGAATTAATTTGTATAACCCATTTTGTTTGTTTTAGACGACCATGTACTCTAGGCTTAAGGTTTATTTTTTTGTCGAACGGGTCGAGGATAATTAGTAGAGACGTCACACGTGAGATGGAGGAGAGAGGATTTTTGGCATTCAACCGGTGGTCGCCAAGAAGTAAAGTGCTCTTTTAAAAAAAAAAAAGTAAAGTGGATTGAAAGGGGAAAGTTAGAGTGAAATAAAAAAATAAAAAAGTTGTGGGCCCAGTCGGCTGTGAATTATGCTCACCAAATATCTGTGAAGTAAATGATCTTTTTTTGGTTATATTAAAAATAAATTGTAATTTTTTGTGGGTTGCCTTTTAAAAATATTCACATATTTTTTGTAAGTTTGAGATAACGAATTATGATCAAATTACTATAATATGTACTTTTCTTAAAATCAAAAAGGATTTTGTTGTCATGGTTTTTTACTACTGGCTGTGCAATAATCTCAAAAGAAATAACTTTAGGATTTTGTGAGATTAATTCACTTTGGCTTGTGCATTATTGTCAGGATACTTTTTAGCGGTCATTCTATTTTTCTCTTGAGACTAATTTTACATGCAAACAATACAGAAATTGAAAGTAAAAAATGCAAAAATTTTGGACAACACACACTGTGTTGGAAAATATGACCGACATTATTTTTCATCAATATGAATAAATCAAATACATTTGTAAAGACCAAATACAATTGTCGTCATTTATTGCAAAGTTATACAAACAAACAAATCGACCGCATTTCATAAATCACCCTGTATATTCAATGTTTTTCATCTGTGTTAGCAGCATGCTTCAAAAGAGACGTAAGAATGCGCGCTTGCGCACACACACATACTCAAATCTTATTTATGCGGATGGCATATATATGTTTGTCTGCCTGTGTGTGTGTGGTATTTACAGTGCCGGTTTCAAAAGTGATCGCAGACCAAGATGTACAGTGAACAGAGAAGTAAATTAGCTTGAACTCAGGTTGGATGCATTTTATGAATAGGAAATGTTTGGAATTTTGTTGAATATATAGTCTGAACTAAAAATTATGCTAAATGTATTTAATCGGATTGATTTTATATTAGTTTTGACCACCCACTTACATCCCAAAGTGAAGTTAATTAAATGGAATTAGAAAAGAAAAATATATGAACTTTAATCTTGTTTGATCATTTTTCTTATATTTTAATTTATTTGACCTTCACTTGACCTAAAAAATTACCTTATGAAGAAGTATTTATACCCCAATAGGTACTTGCATTTTGAATGAGTTTATTATATCCTTTTTTATATTTTTGTCGGATCGGTTTCCGTAAAGGATTTTTTTTTAGATGTATCTACAAATACAAATTTTAATATCTTCCTGGGTAGAACAGAAAAGTTCTTTGATTTTCTTTCAATTGATACTTGTTAAACGATCATATTTAAAAATAATTATAAAATAATATTTAAGTGTTCATTTTAATATATATTTTATATATAATTTCAATAAAAGTTCGTATATAAATATATTATAAGCATAATAAGTGTTTTTAGCAAAATGTTTAGACATCAATTAGGCACAAACTTTTTTATGATGTATATAATAAGGTAATATAGATTTTATAACCTAGGTATTACGAACTACGACTACACACATATTATTTTTTTGCTCATATTCGCGCTGCGTCGATAAAGCTAGTTTCTCATTTACGAGAACGCGTATCCGTTTTTTCCAGCAAAGGTAACGCACGTGATTATTTGCTCGTTACGCTATGCATATATTATTAGTATAGTATATACATTCACAACAAATTGTGTATAAAATCCGGAAATAAAATCATTTGTGCTTAACCAAATCAAAACAAAATATATATGCCCTTTAAAAAGTGATTTGTAGAAAAACATGAATATTTTTTTGATTTTTTCCAGTTATTTTTAGTCAAAGATTTTTATTTTTATTATTTTTTCCATTTATAAATAATACCAAATATAGAAAACTTAAGTTAAAAAAGGGTTATTCTAATGCAAAATCAATTTGCAAATAGAGGGACGCCCGCCGTAAGCGACTATGTACGTATGTCGTATGATAGTATGATCTGAATAATTCAATCTCTAGACGTAGTAGACAATGACGTCCGTCGGTTTGGGACAACATATACACGGTCTCGGATAGCATTTGCTCATATATACAAATACAAAGCCAAGATGATTTATTTAAATATTTAGTATTTAAAATAACGTAAATTCACTGAAACAGCAAACGCTCTATGTGATTATGACAAGGCTACCATTTTTTTTCTTTTTGAGGTATGAATAACAAATATTAAAAAAAAAACAAATGACTAAAAAAAAACAATATTGCGCTAAAAATTAAATCTTTGTAATAATAATTATATAAATTATAATTATATATTTATATATATAATATACAATTATTATAAAAATTACACCAACTTTTTTTTAGCCAAAATTAATATTTTTTATTGTTTTTAAATTTTATACAAACGAATTTCATCCAAATAAATGCCTAAGAGTCGTCTAAATAAAAGCCAAAGCCAGTTATTTCACAAAATTAAAAGTAAAAACTGAAAATCCCATTACCTCAAAAATTTCAGTAATGAGAGAATTATAGAGAATTTCAATATTTTAAAGAAAGCATGAAGCATTCAGAGATTTATTTATCACGCAAATGAACAGAAAATAAATATTTGTCACACTGTGCCATTTGTAGTCGCAGCATCGTATAAGAGGGTTGGTTTGGGTGAAATATGCACGTGAGTACACTTATATGCTCTTACACCTGCACTACGTAAATATATGTACATACATATTATATATTATATAGGCATACATTTTAACGCTCACCGAAAAAATATATTTGTTCGTAAGAAGTGGAGGCGTTATACATTTTTCTCAATTAATTTATATTTTTTATAGAAAGGTAAAATAATAAAAATATAATAAAATATAGTTTTGAATTAAAATGTCATAAAAGTTTTATGTATGTATACACGGTTCTAAGGTTAAGGTGGGCTTAGTAAGAACAATAAGATATCAATTATGCGAGATCTTATGGTTCTTAATAGGGAAATTTTTTCTTCCGAATTATCATTGTTATTTTATTCAAGCTAACAAAAATATTAAAATATTAAAATATCAAAATTTTACAAAAAAAAAGGTTTTGCCCAAAATAAATAATAAGTATTTCAAAAAATCATCAAAAATGTGCCAAAATACAGGCGATTAAGTGCAAAATTATTTTTTTAATAATATTTTTTAGTGTTTTTAAAATAAACTCATATAATAAAATTAAAATAAATAAAAAGGAAAAAAGGATATATTCATATTTATGCTTCAGTGTGTAGCATATTTTTTAGGTGCAGCATTTAGCATTTTTTGGGGGGCAATAATCAATTAATTGGCAGACATCTTTTTGGTGAGCGGTAATTTCGTAGCTTATATGAATATACATATACATATATATGTGTCTATGTATACTTAAATACACGTACATATGTATTTGTATATCTTTATATAATATGAACGAACTGGCTCCAAATGGCGAATATTTAGAGCATTTTACAAATTACGGAACATGAGCCAGTATATGTTACTATTTTTGTAGTATACCATATAATACTATATGAGTATATTAGTAGTATTCGTGTGGATGGTTAACAATTTGTGTACATGGCGGAGAATGGCGACGGTAGCGTGTCGGTCTGGGGTGCGAAACGGGTGGCGGTGTGGTGCGACGGCTTCAGTGTGAGCCGCCCCCCGTACGGTCTTTGTATATATATGGGGAACACAAGTCATGACGTATGGCCTGTTTTCGGTTGCCATGACTACACCATATATAATAATGCGCGCGTGAGCCATATCGATCGGTGTGCGACTGCGACGCTTTGCGTTATATGTGTTGAGTGCGCGCACAATATATTTATATATACATATTAACCTCACATTTGTCCCTCCAACCCCGACAACGCAGCTGATGCCTATCGTTTTGCGCAGTCTGTTCTGTCTAGCTGCTGCTGCTGCTCTAGACACAATTACGTCGTACATTAATTTTCGCGTAATAATAACGAACTTCCGTGCACAAACTGCGTTGTTGGCAAACCTATATATATATATATATATAAAACTGAATTTTGTATATATTATATAAATGTATATACATATTACTCATCTGCTGTTCTTATAAACACGTGACATGTGAGTATTATACAAATACTTATAAAACGATTTGCCTGTGCGCTTCTTTTTACAGGTGGTCACAAGATCTATATGAGGAGTTGTGGAAAGTGCGCGCAATGTGTAAGCTCGTGACAAATATGAATGGTTCATCCAGTCAAGCTAACAAAAGCAGCTCAAAAGACCCGCACACACATACATATAAACACAAATTTATATATTATATATAGTTTAACAATATATTCTTGGACACACACATGGCTAAGCGTAAGCATGCGATAGGGGGGTCAATAATTTATTGCAAATGCAAGCTGTTTTTTCCACACGTTACCATATAAATACAAAATACACACAAGAAAACAGCATTCCAACGTCATTCGATCACCCGGCGAGTGTTTTGAGCGCGTTGCCGCCGGCCGCTGACTAAAATGCACTTTATGAAAAACGCATGTGCACTGTCTCGAAAGAATATTTGCATTTCTTTCGAGACATAAGACCAAAACAGTAACACATAATTATATACAAATAATCACATGTACGAGTTCCTATTGGCCCAAGTATATAATATAGTATTTATATAGTATATACGCTTGGCTGCATGCATAGAAAATGCGTGATTTATGTGCAGTGCAATGCAAAAAAATGCGCTTTTTGCAACCTGTCACGAAGTTTAGTGTATAACATCAAAACATATGCTCATGCGGTTTTGGCGAGTAAATGTATACATATATATATATATATATTGTGTGTGTGAATGTGTGAAGCTATTTGTGCAATATGTGTAATGTGCATATTTGCTAGCGGTTCAATGGACCCAACGGAATGTGTGGCCTCTGTCGGACGCAGCGTCACGTTGTCGCTCAAGTTCAATACTTTTTTTGATTTTGGCGGGACTTAGTTTATTATAGGGATAATGCGATTGTTGGGTATTGTTATATTCAATTTGCGAATTATATTTTGCTATTTTGACAATGATGGGCATTAATTTCCACGTTTTCTTTGATTCTCTTTTACATTAAGACTGTCGATGCAAAAACCCTTTATACATTTCTTGTTTTTTTTTCTATTTAGGTAGCAAAGCGCCTTCACTCTTATCGGACCGAATTAGGCCCCAAATGAATAATATGAAGAATTTTACGGTTTTTCTCTAGAATTCGAGTTAGGGCATTTCAAAGTTGTTTGTGTTTTTGTTTTTTTTACGCCTGTACTTTTCACTCGTTTTAATCGTGTTTTAAAATTAAAACATGTTTCATTTTTTTTTTGACCGAAATAAAACCACCTGATCGATTCTATTTTCACTCAAATTTGTCACATTTTTGTCTACCCCCGAGAACCTTAAAGAACTCTGCAATCTTACAGAGAAAGAAGGCGAATCGAGTCAAGGAGATCTTGTTGGAGTGGAATACTTCTTGAAAACTGAGGTAGTCATGTGCGGTGCGCTTGTCGAGGAAATAATTCGGATATTTGAATTCCCACGCAGGTGATTATTTAGTAGGCATATAGGCAGTAAACTGGGAGGAGTCATTTAGTTACTCTTGTAATAGAAGCTAAGATATCTGTCGGTTCGCTGTCTAGGATTTCTAATTTACCAGGAACCTAAACCATCAGGCTCACAGGAGACCTAAAATATATTTTTAATTGCACCTGTTAAAAGCTAAGAACTAGTCGAGACGAAAATCTGGAATTGCTAAGCAATTTCAGGGCAGCTTGTGTATTGTACCAAATAAAGACAACTTATGCGCCTCCTATAGAAGGGCGTATACTACTGCTTAGAAAACAGATAAATACACAACCAGAGAGGCAGCCATATTTTTTAATGAAATGTTGGAATATTGGATTCCTTCACCAGAAAATCCCTGTTTAAGACAATCAAATAGTTTGGTTGTACAAACTACAAATCCCTAATAAATGCATAACCACAGATAGCTTCAAGCAATGAAATTCGTTATTTTGGAGCATTTGTTGACGTTCTTTGGTTCAGCGGCCAATGGCCGACGATGGACGACGATATTGGATCGCCCAGTCCAAAAATAATGTGTCCTCTTAAAGTTTGATATTATTCCCCAGTCTACACCGTCACGTCTGATTTAGGTTTTTTCCTTGATCCTTCCAAGGAGCCATCTGGCGGGGGAAGTGTTCACTTACTTCACGAGAATCATGTCACCTTCCTTGATGGTGCCGTTATTAATCCAATAAATATTCATAACAAAATAAATCAATTTCTTTCATTTTGACATAACATTATGTTTAAAATGAAATTAGTATTCGATTTAAAACACGATAAAACAGAAACAGCTTAAAACGCGTAAAACCAGTGAATGTTGAGAGGTCGGTTTTAAATGATATCGTAATTTGTCGTGTTTTATTGTGTTTTAAAAATCTCGTTTAAAACACTTAAAAAACATCATTTTTAACAGCATTCTTTAGCTAAACAAAAAGCAACACTTTTTTTTACTTCACTTGGTCTAAAAAACGTCGATAGATTTTTCGAAACCCTTTTAATTTATTTCAATTTTAAATATTTTTAATCAACTTTTTTTATACATAGAAAAAATAAATGGATATCATATAATGGAAATAATTAAAAATACAAAGATATATAATATATGCAATATCCACACCCAATTGTGATTCGTTTATTAATATATAGTCTACAGTGTTTATATAGTATAATATATATAATGATATAACGAATACAAAATAGCACACAATTCCATGTGCAATTACGCAACTATACCGACTTGACCTATTTAATACATTTTGCCACGGCAATGACGTGCAAGCGAGCTGCGTTGGCTTTTTTCCGGTGAGTTTGCGCAAATTCATACACATACACACTCGTATTCTATATGTATATATATATTTATATATTAACAGAGATGTATCATAAATAGTATATGCTATATGTGTAAAAATATCCCTATATTGACCGCGTAACTCAGATGATAAGCGATGCAGTCGGTGCATTGCAAATAAAAGTACACTAGCCAGTGTATACGCGCAAAGCAGTGCAACGCGGTGCTGATGAATGATGCCGACGATGAATTGATGAATTGAAATGACCCATAATAACATATACACGAATACTTATACATATATAAATATATATTTATGTGTGTGTATACTAAATATACTGATGATGATTACGTCAAAATCACGCGGGTCCGCATACGCAAATAATAGCACTGTTATTGATTTGCATCTATTTGTGTGTATGAGTATGATGTGTATACGTATACATAGTTTCAACTGTACAGTACTGGACTTTTCTTGTGCGCAGCGTATTTATATACAAATTCGCAGAGTAAATGTATGAGGTTTTTGTTTTTTTCTGCAAAGCTTTACAAATCTAGGTCAGATTTACGATGCGTATGTAAGCGCGCGTTTTTTTATATTCCGTATTGTATTTAGATTCTTGAAGGACAAGTTGCACGCGCACACACACACGCAGATATACGTACGATCAAAACGTGGTTCCGTGCGTGTGTGCGGTCGATCGGGTGCGCGGCGGCATTTCGTAAACATTTTTTGGTGTTGTTGTTTTTTTGCGAATTTAAAGAATTGTGATATTTGAAGGTTACGCACATGAACGCACGAAGAGCAAGTGTATACTAGCGATGTATAGTACTATATACTCATATAGTATATACTATAATACAATACATATATATATTTCAGGACACCATTCGCAAAATAGACCTTGTGCGAAACTGCGTGTGCGACGATAATCCACGTGAGGCTTTAACCAAGGTTTTTGAGAATAACAACTATATTTGCATCTTCAAGGTCTTTAGTTAAAACTGGTACGAGTTTAGTACTAAAAATAGGTTTTATTTTTAAATTTATATTTGTTTTGGTGAATTTTTATTTTGAGCGCCTTCTGCAAAAAAAAATACGTTGTAAATTCTAAGGGAAATAGTACGAAATGAAAATTAGTTTTCCTTGCAAAATCTCATTTTAGGATTGGAAGCGTTTAGTAAAAATATTCCCTTTATAATTTTGGGGGAAGCAGTGTTGCCAACTCAAAATATGCAAAAATGTCAAAAGGTGCAAAATAAACTGCAAAATAATTGCTAAATCTTTAGTAAATATAATTCAAATTGCGCGTTATCGCGCTTTTTGTTATGTTCCATACAACAACAAACACTTTATAACAATATTTCAGTTTTTAAATTATAACAAGCAAAATAATTTCCAAAACAAGTAGAAGACTAGTAAAAACTAAAATATAATTTACCAGAGAATGATGAACAATTTAAGTCTTTGTTCATCATTCTCTGGTTGGCTTTCTCTATCGTTTTCTTATAGTTTTCGGAATTTCGCAATCCCAAATAACTTAAATAGGGAAGATTTATACTTTTAATTACTTCCAGCCCTTAACTTATTTTGGACTTCAGACTGGTCAACACCACAACACGGCTAAACTTTGGCGTAACAACAAATGTTTTCTTTTAAAAATCTTTCTTTTAACTTCATTTGGTATATATGATTGTCGATAGATTTTCTTTCTTTTACACCCAGCTGTGTACCAAATTTCAATTCTCTACGACGTAAGGTTTAGGCCCTGATACTAGATGACGGACGGGCAACGCGGGATTATAAGTCTTCTCATATTAGCTTCGCTGGTATAGAATCCTAAAAACTAATAAAGTAATAGGACAAAAGTTGGTGTGAAAGGGGTGATATTATATAATTTTTTCCATTTTTGTGTGTGTGTTTTTTTGGGGTTGTTAGTTAGATTGGCCTTTTGTTATTTATTTATTTTTTCAATATCTCATATCTCCACAAGTGAAAAAGGTAAAAAATGTGATGAGAAATTTGGATAATGTAGGTGTTTATTGACTTAAAGGTATGTATGGCACTGATATATTAAACCGTTTTTGAAAAAAAGGTCCTAAAGATTGAGCATAAGAAATCATTCCTAACATTCCTATAAAAATATAGAAACTCACTAGCACTAGTGCGTAATTTTTTTAGGTTTACACTTTCTTTTGGAGAGTAATTTATTTATACGTATTAAAATAAAAATATATATATTTATATATATAAATGCATTTGTAACTAAATAGATAAAAAATCAAAAAGAGACGCTTGGTGGACGCAATATAAAATGTGAACAGATCAACATTGACGCAGCCGAACATTTCATTCATGTTTGGCGTATACCGTACAACGTACAGTGAACTTGAATATCCTACACTGTACACACAATATAGTGGCCATAATTACACATCGTTATGCGCACAATATTTACAACCTTACTACTCTAGTACTTTACGTATTGATGAGAACATACACATACACTTTCTCATATACATATATGTACGTACATAGAAACACAATTCAGGCACAATGTACTTACTATATGTACAGTATATTATCACATCATTTATAAAGAATGCATAGAGAGTACACAGAAGTACATACACACACACGCTTCTGCATTCCTCTGGAAGCTCATACGCAAGTATGGCTGGATTGCGACATTGCGAAAAGCGTCACCAACGCCCTTTTCACATATCCATACCCAGACGCACATATGACAAACAGTGTATATGTACTACTTTTGCGCTTGTTGATATATACTATATACATATATAAAATAATAATATATAGTAAAATATACATAGCGAAAAACAGAGAGAGAGAGAGAGAGCGAGATTGCACTTTTACACAAAGTATACAGTCATATAATAGCAATTTTCTCTTCTATAAGTAACATATATACATTTTATACATAAATATGTATCTATAGAAAGGTAGCTAGAGTGTAGTACTACATTCATGCCGTGTGTGCGTGTACGTTGGGTTTTGGGTACTACATGAATAATACACACATAGTATTTCAGTTCTACTATATGGTGTAATAAATGCAGAGCAAAGGCGTGCTCCCAGAGAGGAAACTCAGAAATATACACATACATATATTATACTGTAGATGAATTTTCCTTGTACGTATAGTACAATGATCTGGCGAATGTGGAGCAAAGAGCACATAAAATGCAGACAGATATAATGAGATGCAGCATTTGATACTACGGCGCAGGTCTATCGTGGATTTTGAGAATGCATGAATAGACTATTGTATATTATATGTATATATATATATATAATATATATTTATGTACTTTGAATATTGTATATATACATAATGTACTATTTACATGGTATTTATAAGCGCAGTTTGGGTGGCTGGGTCGTTGCATCGAGCGGCTGGCAGCGCAGAGCGGCCTAGAAATGTCTCAAGCGCGCGCACCGGCCGGAGACGCTGCACCGAGCCGGCTGCCGCCGCCGCCGAAAGGAACTTAGTTTCATAAACTCAAAGCACATAATATATTGAGAAGCTGAAGTCAATGAACCACAAGTTTTGTGTTATCTTTTTGCCAAAGAATTCGTCCACCTTTAATTAGGTTTAGGTTTAAATTTAAAGAGGAAAATATTTTATAATCTGATGTGTTTTTTTGTCTGTCCCAGCCAAACAATACAGATCCAATCATATAAAATATGGAGGTTGTGAGATGCACGCGTCTGTGTAGGACTTATTAATGCGATGCTGCACACTGACCCACGGACCGGCAGTCATTCGATCGATTGAGATGGTGGAAACCAGGAAAACTTGTATATATGTAGGAAGTATATAATTGTGCACACCTACAATATAATATTATATGTATATAGTTTTATATATACACGGAACAAGAATATAGATCAATGATTTATTTATATACGTTCACAGCATATATATATATATATACTAGAAGCAAGCAGCAGCAGCAGCAGCTCCGCCTAAATGTGTGTATTACGGTTTACGCGATGACGTGAGTGTGTGTGGATTATATATTTTATATGTATATACATAGTTTGGGCGTGGGCGGCAAAAGTATGTGTCTACGTGCTTTTTGCGCTTCTGAATATCGGAGGAATTTAAAAAAAAAACATAAGTATATTTATGCTAAAACGTTTTATTTTGCGAGTGTTTTGTTTACTCTTTTTAAGAATATTTTATATACTCGTTATGTATAAATGGTTATAAATTAAAAATGCATCTCTCATCTTCAAATGTAAGTAAATTATATGATTTAGGTTTATTGTAGACTATAGAGCACCAAATTTCTTTTTGCGTGCTAAATTGGAGTACTATTATTGAATATTGAAAATATTTTAAAATAATCTTTACAAATGTCGTTTTTAACAACAATCTTGCCTACAATCTCGCCAAAGATAATTTTAAATACAAATCTTTAGCCGCAATTTTTATATGTTTTTAAAATTCAAACATTTGAAGTATTTAAGTACTTGCATCAACGACAAAATTTACTTTTAAAATTAAGTGTTCTAATAGCTTTAAAGACCCTTTTTATTTATTTTTTTTATAATTTTTCATATAATTTTAAATATAAGATAAGATAAGTGGAGGTGTAGAAAAATCTATCGACGATCATATATACCAAGTTAAAGGAAAGATTTTATAAATGACACAAGCAGGGTAATGTAACTAACTCCTTATATGTGTCGATTTAGAATTTTTTAATTTGCTGCCAAACTAAAAAATTATACCCTCGCATTTTGTTTTGATATAAATGTTTATACAATGTTT
>JAAAKO020036764.1:0-12626 GCA_010015015.2 Bolitophila cinerea | reverse complement strand
TTTTTTACAAAAATTACTTAATCTAGAGCCTTTTAAATTTTTACCGCTTTTGCCCAATTAAGGATTTTGACCATATTTTGTCACCCCCTAATGAGAGGTAGGGGAAAATTTATTAGAATGCATTGTCATCGGCAACAAGTCCATGGGCTAAGTTTCAGCTCGATTGGATGACAGGAAGTAGTGTAATTAGGCCGCATATGAATCTGCGCAAGCAAGCAAGATCACAGACTTGCGAAACTAATATAGAGAATTTAAAAATGGCCATACTTTATAAAATTTGCTATAGAGGGTGGAGGGGTGGGGGTTAGAAAATAAAATGATGTCATTATTTTATAAAACCCAAACAGCCCTTCAGATTTTGAACTGCACTTCAGTCTTCATTTTGGCTAAAGTTCAGTTTAAGCCTTCGGCCTTCGAAACTTCTGCCTTAATTAGGAGATATTAGGAAAAAAATATTTTTTGTACAATTTGATATAAATGGGGGAAACGGAAGGGGAAAAGTAAAAAAAATGATGCCATTTTTTAAGTCTCAAATCTATACAGCCCATTAGTTTTTGGGGCCGTAGACCGCATATATATTCTCTATACTTTTGTTTGATTTAGTTCAATTTCGTATGAGACAGCCGGACCACGAACTAAGGTTTAAATGGCCTAAAACCATATAAAGCTTACACTGCCCTAAAAAGGGTGTCCACGGCCTTAAAAACTAAAGGGCAGTTTATGTTTGGCCTTTTACAAAATAATTGCATCCTTTTTTTCCTACATTTGCTACGTATTAAATGCATTTACTACGTAGCAAATGTAACAAATGTCGCAATTGTATCAAACTGTTTTGATTGGCTCACTAATGTTTTTATGTCTGGCCACATGGAACATTTAGTAAGTTGACCTATCATAATTAAATTACTATATATATAAGCTTTAGTTCCATGTGGCCATACAATAAAATCCTAAAATTACAATAAAAAACAGTTTGCTGCATATGCGACATTTGCTTCGTAGCAAATAGAAATGTGTGCTATATTTACTACACGTAGTAAATTAAGTATTAAATAAATCATTTGCTACGTTCCCAACCCTGATTATTAGACTTGTTTATTTGAATTTACCAAGTGCACCATCAATTATAAAATAGGTTTAGTTGATAAATACGCTGTCGATATTGCAGATGCAAGTTTTTATTATCACATACAGATGGCACCACTAAAACTCTCCGTCATTGCATACTCTTCATGCACATTTTCGTTCCTCTTTTACTAAATATTCTATTATCGATCTGTCTCCTTCAAAGATGTCTGCCGTCGACAAGTGTTGAGACAATTGGCCTCTGTATTTTTTACAATTTGACACCGTAAAACCGTAAAATATGAGTGAAAACTTATGAAAAAAGTCGCACAACGCGTTTGGCAATATATCGCGCGTACGCCACAGATGGTAGACGGTCTGGTTCGCGTTCCATTCGCACGGTAACATCAATTAAAAATTCGGTGTCGCACGATTGTTGTGTTTTATACATATTCATGTTTTCGTGTTTGTGTGTGTCGTGTACAAATGGCCATCTCGCACCCATACCAGGGCAGTGTACTTTTATAACATTACTATAAATTAGAGATCCACACACAAGGTGGTAGACAAATATCCCGAATTACCCTAAATGTTTAGTGTCGTGAACTCGTAAAGTGTATTTATATGTTTTATTCTTTATTGCCTACCAACTACACCCCATATAAATACATAATAATCCATAATAAAAAAATATTGTAGGATGTAAAATTAATTTATTGTTCCTATTAATTGATGTTGTAACGTGTGTATTTGTGTATAATCGTTGTAAAGCAAATCATTGTGGCAAATAATTACATATAAATAAATATATATAGTGATTGTTATTTGTGTGTTTGTAAAAATTGTGTTTAATTGCGTGAGTGTAAAAGTACGTAGTTTACAACAGCGCTACTTGCCGGGACTACGTTCAGAACCTTCTCAAAAGCAATTCATTGATTAAACTGGAATATTTGCAAAACTGTAAGTTGTTAAATTGTTTTTATTGAAAAAAATTACACCACTAATGATTTATCATATTTTATAATTGTTGTTTATATGCAATATCAAATTGTTTGTTTAAACACAAACACACCCATGCAATCAAACACACATTCATATTTATATATATATATATATATATATATATCATTTACATACACACACACATACATTGCGCGGAGTGCAGCTCTTTTCTCGGTTCTCGCTTCTCGTTGTAGTTGTCTTCTTGGCATTAAATCAATATTTTTGCTGTGATGCAATGGCTGTCTGCTCTGAGTCTACGGATTTTTTGAATTTTAATTTCTATTAATAATTATCTGTTTTATGTGATGACATGCATCCGATATTTAGAATCAATTCAAGTATTTAATTTAAATATTAAAAATATTATAAACAAGCAACTCAATTACCTTTAAATAAATCAATATGAGTGTCTACAACGATTTATAATCATATGTTTATAAAAATGTAATTCACACACAGAACAATATTAATGTTTATGTTTTTTTAATGAACATTTCTTTACAACCAGGCAGTCAATTTGACGTTCCGAGCGATTAGACCAGTTTTTTTAATTTATGAAATATTGTGAAGGCAAATGTTTCCATAGTTATAATAATTAAATTGAGTAGACACTATAATAGCAGAGTTTATTTATCATATACTATACTTTATTATGATAAAATAATATAAATTTAGTAAAATAATTTTAAAGTTCACATATATTATCTAAATATCGTCAAAAAAAAAACTAAAATACTTGTCGAATACTGCCTCATATTCAAGATATGTTAATTACAAGTCCGTACTCCGTATATAGAAAAATTGGTCTATTGTAATATAAAAGCGTCTATAGTAATCTACGAATGAGTTTGTATTTGGTAAAAAAACATTGTGTTGCTGTAGATTACTACCAATGACAATGATACTTGTCAAAATATGTTTTTTTATATTGAACAAATAACAACTGTAATTACAATTTAATTTAAAAAATCGTATCAAATATTTTTAAACTATATTTTAAAAGAAAACGAATAAAAAACCTAACGAAATTTGGTATGCAGAGAAAATAAATATTTAAACCGGTCCCGTATGCTAAGGACACTTTCGTACTTGTATTAACAAACAATGATGTTTGTATGTTGTATTTAATTAGTTACTTTATAATACCCAGGGTATAAATATTTGCTTTAATAATAAAATAAAAATTTCAGCAATTGAATTATTAAATAATATTCGTCATTACAAATGCATACATATAAACATTCATATTCATGTCATTCAACTCTTGTTCCTCTTTAAATGTGTATGCAACGCATTTCAATGTTGAATAATAGATACTCTATAGCACCCACACTTTACACACATACACATACACAAAATGCAAACATATAGAACAGATACGATTCGCTTTTGAGATGGAAAGTGTATCTTAGTAAAACTCGTTGTCGTCTGCGAGCTCAGTGAACGCTTAACTATAACTATTTTATGAGTATGATGGATGGTGCTCAACTGCTATTCGAGCCATTGTATAATTATATCTAAGTGTGTTTTGTGTTTATTTACACATGGGTTCATTGACGCTTTGGATATATATATATATATATATATATATATTGTACATACAGAACATATCTTATATTATTCACGTTTGTATAGGTTGATAGGTACAGAAAACAATCAAAAAACATAAAAGTTTAATTTTTAATAGTTTGAGCTTTAAAATATATTTCTATTAAATATATAGTGTAGATTGAGCGAAACAATCAAATGAAAAACACACATCCCGAGTAAATGAAAGCTCCCGTCGAAGTATCAATTTATTTATTAAAGTTATTGTTGCCAATACTTAATATTTTATTGTCATATCCGTATTCTTTCTTCTGAAACAATTAACCTGGGATTTGAAATAAATTCAACATTTAAAAAATAAATAGTTATTATTGAATCTGTTTATATGTTTTCAGTACATTAAGTCTATAGGCAGTACCATTCTTATTTAATTTGTAATTAATTTACATTTCAACATTATTTAGAGCGAATGAATATTTCATTGAATGATTCAAGCTATTTTGGTTGTTGTTGTTGTGGTGGGAGTGTTTTTGTGTGTTTATTCAACCGCACGGTTATCCAGCATTACCAACGCAAAAATACGTACGCTTAAAATTCATCGATCCGCATACACGCATACATACACACAATGCAATTTGTTTATTTGCGGCTACAAGATTTACATTTTATTATATCAATTCATATTGTTAATGGCATGATATTTTACTACGCTCCGACAAAATCAGCTAGACAGAACGTGTGTGTTTGCGTATGCGTGTGTGTATGTATGTGAATTAGTGAATTGTGTATTCGTGTGCGAACGTATTAATGTGGCAATGCGCACCGCTCAGGGTGTCACATGAATTTTAATGTAAAGCGCACCCCGCAATGAATCTTAAATTGAAGCGTATAGGAGTTTACTTTTTAATTTAATTATTATAGTATTAGCTTATCTAGGACGGTGATAAATATTTACATACAAATATAATTATAGCTTCTATGAAGCTGTATTTAATTTAGTTAAACTAATTAAATTAACATTTCAATGAATGCAACATGTTTTAATAATCATGTTTATATGTACATAATCAAATTCATAAAAAACGAGAATTTAAAATACGATCACAACTTTTTTCAATTATCCATAGAAGTAATTACATAGAAAGGCCGCTGTCAAATAAAAGTGTCCGACTTTGAGCATCTATTTTTTTCACGCTTTACGTTTACACGGTTATTTTGTGTGTTTGTGTGAGTTGGGTACCTATTTACATTAGTACTAATTTTAATTAGACATTCGTTTACATGGAGAAATGTCACTAAGGCTCTTCTATGCTAATATCAGAAACTCCTTAATTTTTTGTTGCTTTAAAGTAACCAATTTAATATTCTCTTGTGGGACATACGTGGAGCTTATTCGCTTATTCGAAAACTTACAGCGGTAACATATCATTTTTATGAGTTTTAATTTCCCTTTTGCAGGAAAATATAAAAATTTTTGAGATATGTACAAAGATTTTCTTGCTATAATTTTCCATCTATAAATTTAAATTTTGGGTCTGCCAAGAATCTTAGTCTACCGCTTTTGGTCTGACGCATTGTTCGACTCGGCCACGTTGATAAAATCGTTGCTAACGGGATGAATAATACAATTTAATACAAACATGTTAAAACCCAAACTGTCATGATCCCATTACCACTTGGAAAAATATTATCAGGCACTCTATTGCATATCAAAACCATAAAAATATGATATTTTTGGATTTAATAATGATTAAATAATAAATAATAGTTAGACGATCCTCTAAGCTGTATCCCATGCTTTCACGTAGGCTGAACTCTCTAAGATGCTATTACAACGATGCAACATGGCAACCGGATACGATTGAATTAGATAAATAAGAACTATACAAATTGTTTGTTTCTTTTGTGCGTGTATGTGTGTGCGTGGAATTGGTTAGGCTGTCTTGATTTATAGCAAGCACACAATCATAATATTTACATGAACACGTGGGTTGTTTACTTATGGTTAAATAGTAAATTACATTTTATATGCATCGAAAATAAAGTGAACATATATTTGAACATTATATTTTTTGTAGTAAGATGCTTATACGTTATACCACATGGAGTTATTGCTCACAAACAAAAAGGAATGAAATATACACATAATCACCACTCAACCAATTGTTATAGTCTTTTATAAAATAAATGTAATAATCAAGTTTTTCGAAAACATAGTGCAACAAGATCAGAAGCACTATGCTCAAGTTTTGGCTTTAAAGAAATGCAAAAGATTTTTACTGCTTCGGAGATGTTGTGATTACTGCATTATGTAAGTATATAGTATTGCATTATATATATAATGTTGTTATCATATTTGTTAAAGGTTTATATATAAATAATTAACAAAAATTATGAGTTTAAGAACAAAATAAACATTATTATTGTATTAGTATATTAATAATTAATTAGGATTAAAAATATCCTTAATAATACTTCCATTAGACGAGGCATGTTTTTGATTTTTTTTATCTGTTAGTTACGTTACAGAAACCTTGTAATTTTTGTGGAATATTTGGTAATAAAGAAAATTATCTTAAATTATACAAAATAAAAAATGCCAGATTTTTGAACAGAATACGTTTTTATCTATCTATCTACATCGATGTTTATAATTGGAGGGTATGGAGAGTATATATTTGATTTGTACCTCAGAGTTTGTATTTTTGTCAACAATCACAATCTTCTCCGGACAATAACTTTTTAATTGTATTCAATATTTCAAGTCAAATAATTAAAATATGCACCAAAAATGAGCATTTGTACTGAAATAAGCTAAAATATGCATAATAAGCCAAAATAAACATTTATATTAAAATAAGCTAAAATAGCCCAAACAAGTAGGTCTTATATTGTTTTAAATTGTATGAAACTAATTTCTTCCTTACTTATCTGACGATACGGTTGCAACAAAAAAAGAAGCTAGAGCTTCTTTTTAATTGCCCTAGTGATGACCTAAATCGTCGTGACTAAAACGTCGTTACTAAAACGTCGTTACTAAAAGTCGTTGCCTAATACGTCGTGGCCTAAATCGTCGTGGTTTAAAACGTCGTAGCCTAATTCGTGGTGGCATATAACGTCGTGAAATAAAATTCCGCGCCGTAGCCTAAATCGTAGTGGCCTATAACGTCGTGGTATACGTCGTGGTATAAATCGTCGATCTATTTTTTGATGGTATAAATGTGAAATGCTGAAATTTGCTCTGATAAAGCAAATTGTCAGACGACAACACGCGTGAGCTGCCACACAACACACCGCGCAGACCGCGAACCGCAAATGACCCGCGAGCCGCCGAAAACACTGCAGGTCGTGCAAGTGTTTTGGCAGTTTACTAAAGTGGTTGGAGCCACGCGCTAACCAAAACGTGCGAATAAAAGACAGCGCAGTTTTGGTAGCGGTAGCAGTTGTTGACAGGGAGTCAGAGAGAGCAATCGCTCCCTATTAATAAAGAGAACATAACAACCGTCTTTCTCAAGATAGTTGGGTAACATAGTAAAACCTTATCTATAATACAAGTATTGTCTCAGCAATATTGTGTCGGTGTTTGCATTGCGATATTCATGCCACAGTAAAGTGTCCTGACAAAATAATTAAATTTATGAAAAAAGTGGTGGTCATAAAGTACTGTTCCACTTCCCTCACTCCGCCATTATCAAGGGTTCTTATCTTTAAAAAATGTTGAGAAATCGTGTAAGTAAGTAAGTAAGTAAATTAAATCTAGTAATTGTATTTCGTAATATACATATATTTTTTAAATAAAAGAAAGTGCGCGCGGGAGTTACTATTGAAATACTGTTTCCAAAGAATGTATTTATTGCTTGTCTTTCACTTGTTTTTGTTACTATTATGCTTTGCACAAAAATCCAAAATTTTGAATATTATTTAGGGAATAGAAGAACTACGTTGATATAGGCCACGACGTATTATACCACGATAATTTAGGTCTTGAAAATTTAAACCACGTTGATATAGACCACGAGGTTATAGACCACGACGGGTTTGTCACGACGATTTAGTATAAAACCATGTCTGATATGGCAGTGGGTGTGACCCGCTTTTCTATGTGTCTTATTGTGGCATGTCGAATTGTCGATATGCCACTTTTTTGGGTGAGGTGAATTAATTTGAAGAAACTTTATCTCAAGGCAACTGAGTGCATTTTCTTCAACGTTGTTATTTTTCAAAAATTAGACCAGGAAAAATAATTCCTCATTTTTCAGTTTTCGAATCTCACGCTTCTCGAAAACCACACTTTTTGAAACATACAGATCTCAAAACTCATATTTAGAGATGCTTGAAAAGCTTAAATAAATGGTTTAATCAGTTTATTTTAAAATTGGGATAACAGAATTTTCTAATAAATTGGGTTTATATAGGTTAGTAGGATACAAATAGTTTCATTTGAAATGTTCACGGTATGTGGTTTAGAGAAGCATGGATTTGGAGAACTTACTCAATATGAGACTTATTGTCAGGATTTTTGCTAGACAAACCTACTTGTAAAATATAAATAAATCAACCCTAAAAAACGATGTTTTTCATATAAATTCTCTCTTTTTTGGACAATTAATGGTTTAGACCGTATTTGGTTACCCCCTAATAAGAGGTAGGGGACAATTTAATAGAATGCAATTTTATCGGCAACAAGTCTATGGGCCGAATTTCAGCTCGATTGGATGACAGGAAGTTGGTTAATTAGGCCGTATAAGAATCCGTGCAAGCATAGCAAGATCACAAACAGGCGAAACTAATATTTAAAGAATTTAAAAATAGAGTGCTCCTTGAAACATGATTTAAATAAAACCAATATTTACGAAATACAAAAAATCCTGAAAATTTTGAAGAACAAATGTTGAGATGGTTTTGCAAAAAAATAATCAAAACAAAGACAAAAAAAACTCGTTTAAATAGTAATTTTTAGATTTTGAATCATTTCTAAACAAATCTATAAAAGATTCTATTTTAATGATGAGATGGTAAAGAACTGAAAAAGCAAAAATGAATTTGTCTATGTTTGTACATATTATACATCCAAAATATTTCCAAGACATTTAACAGAAATGGTGTTTCTTCAGCTAATATAAATAAGTGATTTTCAGCAAACAATTTAAAATAAACATAAATTGGGAATTAATAAGCTTGTATGTATATAAATAAGAGTTATAAGAAAAATATTAATTAATTAGAATAAGTTTGCGTTCTGAAACTATAATAATAAGCTGTCGAGTATTTAAATAAAACATTTAATTTCACTCGTTTCAACCATTTCAAGAACTTTTTAAAAATATAAATTATTGCTACCGATTTTTTTTTTACCATGAATAAATTTCTGTCACCAAATAAAATTGGTTACCTACCTAAATTTGGGCAAAATTTTGATATATTTTGGTATTTTGTATTTTTTAGTCGGCACTAAAATGTTGGTTGGACCTTTATTTTATTATGTGTGACATTTTAGATATTTTTTGGGCACACTTTTTTAGGTCTTCATAAGCGTATGTACCAACAATAAATTGCAATTATTATTTCATGTTCATATAATAAATTTAATGTAGTATACCCTCGAATATACCTAAACTTTTTATTAATCCAAATAATGATTGCAAACAAATTTGCTACTTATTTCTACTATTTATTTAACAATTCTACTAACAAAAACAATAAAAATGTTTATACATATAATCCTACCTTGTGCTTATTAAAAAAAGTATTTATTTCTTTGTAACCATTTTAAGTATAGAAGTATCATTGATTTCACAATAAAATCTAATGCGAATAAAGCACCCATCGAAAGCAATCAATCAAGCCTATCGACCAACTAGCCAAAGTGCTATAAATTTGGGTTTCAGATACATGCAGGAGCATATTCATGTATATATATATATAAAAATTCATATATATATATAAACAAAACTTGGCCCTACAGGCAATAAAATCGTAAAAATGTGTTAGGTGATTTACTCTTGCACAAATAAAAGAAAATATATAGAAATGGGAAATGTACGTAACGCATTTTAAGGCTACACCACATGTATTAGGTGTGTACGTGTGTGTATGTGTTATTCTATGTACGTCGACAACAACGAAAAACTAGATCACGGGGGAGACCGACATCTGCAAGAGGGAAATTTACGACATAAATTTAAATATTTTCATACAATCACAATCACAGTATAATTTATATATTTTTTTGTTTGTTGCAGGAAGCGGATAAAAATGTCGCGAATACTTTTATAACGAAGAGGCGTTTTAATAGCAAATCGATGATATGATACTGCAGTTTTCCCAATTAGAAGAACACACAAAAAATCATATATTCTCGTCCGTACGAGAAAAATCAACAACACATTTCAAGAATAGTAAAGTGAAAAGTTTATATTGTCAGGAATGCCTTAAGGTGCGGTGTAAATAATTGGTGTCTGTACAAATTCGTCGTTGTGTGTGTGTGTGTGTCAGAGTTTATATTTTTCGCACTGCGTGTGCTTTTTGTGTTACATATTTAAGTGTCGTGTTATATTATAGTATATCTTATATATATATATATATATATATATATTCTGTATTTATGTATATATGCATTTGTGAGATTACATGTTACATGTATATTTATGTGCGATTCAGTGACAAGTCAAGTGTTTGTTTGTGGTAAAAAAGAGCGAGAAAAAAACACCAGAAAAGAAAACGACAGAAAAAAAATTCTTTCGTACTTTATGGTGCAAAAAGTTTGCGTTTGAAAATGTCACTAATAGCTAAATGTTCGAGACAAAATCTCGATTTTCAAGTGCTTGTTGTTTTATCGATTTTCGTAGCTCATGGATGGTGCAGCATCGTCTGGCAGGAAAACATCGGACCAAAACTTCAAGTGAAGTTGGGTAAGTTTTTCTTCAATTTGGTTGTGCACAAACATATTTACAAACACACACACATACACATAAACACATATTCGTATACTACTAACCTCACACATTTGTCGTTCTTTCTCGGCGTATGTACACACATTTACATTTTTACACACGAATACGCAGTTTGAAATTCATACATAAAGAATTCATGGCTATATGTACCTTGTTTTATTCGATGTTTTTGTTTATGGTAATTTTCTTTGATGCTTTTATTGAATTTGTTTTGAATTCTTCATGGACCTGAATAATAGAACATTTTGCGATGTACGCACAATGAAATGTAGTTTTTCTTGTGTGCATGTGTGTGTGTGCGTCTCCGGAGATTTAAAACTTTATATCCGTTTTAGCATTAATATTTCGCAAACACTCTATAAAGATGAGCGGATTTCAACTCGATATTCCCAGTGAAAACTATATATGCACATTTCAGTAAAATATTTTTCAGTTAATTCATAAATAAAACAACCGCAATTTTCATTAGCAAAATAGTTTGATAAATATTTTTTTAATTATTATTATAAAAATGTACATTTGCTATTATCCTAATTAATTTTAAACTACGAATTTTAAAATAATTTGACAATTTGACATAAATACATTTTCTAGTCAAAAAATATAAAAGAAACCAATGTTGACAGAAAAACTTTCTTGAAGAAAACACAATACATACTTAATGGTTAAAACTACTTTTGTGATTCACAAATAGTTGATAAACGAACTGAGAAATGTTACCTGTTAAGTTTTACATTCTAGATTTTAAAAAAATGTAATTGGTAAATACATTTAAATTTCATCGGCAGTGTTAAAATTGTTCAAACAATAAAATTAAAAATGTCATTTTGTTTCTGGGGCATTCTTATATGACATGATGCAATCTTTAGGTTTATTTTTTTTTAAAAATATATTGAATTTTACTTTATAACTAAAAACTATGCCAAACGTAACAAAGAATGATCAATATGATTGATTTCCTACCCTATCAAGTTACGGGAACGCCTAAAAATGTGAGAATATTGTTCAGTGAGTTTGAAACTAACTCACTACATCTAACTCACAATATTTTAGTTCACGTTTGTTTTTTTAACTTTAAACTCATCAAAATGAGTATATTGGTCCAAAGAGGTTAATAAAGAGATAGCATTAGAAAGAAAACGTGACGCCAACAATTCAACTAAATGTCAGTTTGAATTGTGTGTTTTAATACAAGTGCTTGCATGTGTGAGTTTCAACTAAAACAGTGGCGTGATAAAATATTGTTAAAAGGGTGCATTTGTGACTAGTGTCTCAACAAACATTGCATTGTTCCGCCTCTTCAAACCGGCATTTCGAATTGTACACTAACACTACCACATTTTAATCTGCTTCATAGTTTAGCTGTCAAATTAGAACAAAAAATTAGTAACCCTCCCTCTTTAATAATCTCTTTGATATTGGTCACAGTGGGTTTAGAATTATTTGTCGAATGGACATTTATATCTAATATGTCAACTTTATGCAAAATTCTTGTCACAAAGTAAGTTAATTTATCATTTAAAATAAATAAAATGTTTACAAAACGTGTATTATATATTAAACATAAAAGTAATAATGCTTTAGAATAGATTATATACATATAACAAAATGTGGTAAACCTAACTTCAAAATAACCTAATATATAATATAATAATATAATCTATATATAAAAAGATTTTTTTAAATGCACAGCTAAAATAACTTTTCGATTTGTGTATGGATGAATATGGATGAATAAATTACTTTAGCAAATCCAAAATCGTAAAATGTTAGCAGTTGAATGAAGATATAATTAAGTTTTTTTTGTAAAGCATCTTGCGCTTCCAAAAGAACTTGCTTAAGTTTATTTTCCAGACAAAACTAATATACAATGGTATTGAAAATATAAACCCACAAGCAATGTACCAATATTTTATCGGTGACATTCAAACTCATAAATGAGTTTAGTAAAACTCATATGTCAAACCCGACAGCCACGTAGAACATAACACATCACTCAATAAGTCCGTAGGATGAAACATAGATGGCGTTGCTATGTAATAATCCATATGATTTGTA
>JAAAKO020036753.1:0-12627 GCA_010015015.2 Bolitophila cinerea | reverse complement strand
TACGTAAGTCTAAATAACTTAAAAATCTCAGATCATATATGCACGCGCCAAAATGTGCGCGCCGAAGAGTGCACGCCGAAATGTAGGCGCTGAATTGTGCGCGCCGAAATGTGCGCGCCGAAATGTGGGCGCCGAATTGTGCGCGCCAAAATGTGGGCGCCGAAACAGCCGGATATCGCCTTAATTATATTAAAAAAACGATTTTCAGTAAATATTACCACCAAACTATATAAGTAAAAACAGTGAAATTTTATAAAATAAAATGTTTTTTTTTCTATGTGGAAGATTTATTAATAATCCTAACTTTCATAGATTTAGCAAATCAGGGATAAAAAAATGCAATTAAAAAATATATTTAAAATACTTTCTAAATCTATTTTTAGGGCCTTAAAATACTGGTTATAACAAAATTATACTAAAATAGCATTTACAATACAATTCAGATTAATTTTTAATTTTTATTATTATCCTTAACATGTACCTAATTAAGTAATATCATATAGTCATTTTTGTAACTCTATGAAATGTTGAGGTGGGTATATCGATTTTTTTTTATTGAAGGCTGTTCAAAATAAATATTTTGATAGTCACCCGAAGAAATGTTGAGATTATTTTAGAGCCTAGGCATAAAAAAGCCTTGTGGCCCACCTATAAAAAAACTTTCAGACCTAACAAAAAAAGTTGAGATGGGCATTATTTATCGTTTGCTATTCAATAAATTTAATATGAAAGTCGTTCGAAGCCCTTTGTGGATAATTTTGTAGCCTAGTTAAATTGTTGCCATTTTGTAATCTAGTAAAATAACTTTCTTACTAAACATATAAAAAGGTAGGAATTAGTAATTATTAATCGATAGCTATTTAGTAATAATAGTTTGATAGTCGTCAAAAGCCATTTAGAGATAGCTGATTGAGCACATGCAAAAAAAACATTTTGTAAAATAATTTTCTTATCAAAGAAAAAAATAGTGGTGGGTATTTTAAATTAATTATCAACTACCATTTGAATACGTGACATGACTACCACCAATAATAATAGGGCTATTACACGGACATATTTATTAGATATTTAAATTCCACAAAACGTGTGATATTTTGGCTGTAATTTTAAATGTCGTCAAATATATTGGTGTAGAGACGTCAGAACGTTTTTGCAATGCCACAAAATAATGCCCGTCTCCAATAGTAGTAGTTTTTGCACCATGAATAACATTTCGTTGGTGATCGGGGTTGATTCAAACGCGCACCATCTTGTATGGGGAGAAGCACTGCTCAGTTTTCTGGCGGGGACAGACATGGAAATCGTCAGTAATGGCGGTGAACCAACGTTCGTTACATCCAGGAGGAAGGAAGTGCTTGACCTTACTCTGTGCTCTTTGGGTTCGATGAATTTGATTAGGAACTGGAAAGTCTCCAATGATATAACTTCGTCCGACCACAAAAGCTTTATATTTTCATTGCGACAATGCACTAAAAACGACACCAAAGCTTCAACTTCTGAGAAATTTAAAATTTTCTGAGGTATTGAAATATGGAATAATGTGCCTGGGTTTGCTATTTTTAGAGCTTTTTTTTACATCTTGATTTTGTAAATTGTAGATTTATGCACTTTCTATGAGATCATTTTTCCTTTTTGATATCTCAGAATTTTCTGGTACCCTGGTCTTGTAAAATAAAATTACCCGGGTCTGAACACAAAAAAAGGTTCAGACCCTATATTCGAGTCTCTATTATTATATATATTTTTTAAATTAATTTTTTTTAACATTTTTTTTTGATAAATATGAAATCAAAAAACTTTTTTTTAAAAAATAAAAAATATTAAAACACAATATTTTGTTTTCAAAATGTTTTTCGTTTTTACTTCATTGATTTTCTATCTTATTTAATAAAACATTAAAGCTCGTACATATATAATATTTTTTTTAAAACTAATGGATTTAACAGGTGAATTTTTAGATTTTCAAGCAAATTATTCAATATAATTCATATAAAGAACTGAGAAACGGGTATTACTTGTGAAAGTCGGGTCAAGACCCTTATATTCGAGAAGTTCTATTCTTTGTATGGGAACTTGTATAACAGAAAAATATTTTGGAAGAAGTGAAATCGTTTTTTTTATAACACAAAACTGAAAATCATTAAAATCATATTAATTTCAATTTTTTTTTTCTCACACAAGTACCCATACAAAGAATAGAGACTCAAATCCGAAATGTTTTTGTGACGGATTTTTCGGGTTTTAAGGTTCCAGACCAACTTATTGGTTCCAGACTTGTTTTATGGATCTAGACTAGTGATTCTGGTCCAGACCAGTGTTTTGGGTCCAGACCCGATTTTCGGGTACAAACAATTTTTCCGGGTCGAGATCCATTTGTCAAGTCCAGACAAGATTTTCGGGTCCAGACTCGTTTCTCTCTCTATTTTTTGTATGGGAACTGAGTATAAGGAAAAAATGTTTTGAAAAAGTGAAATCGTTTTTTTTAATATATTTTAACACAAAACCAAAAATCAATAATTTAAATAATAATTTCAAAAAAATTTCTCATACAAGTTCCCATACAAAAAACGGAGACGGGTTTTTCGAGTCCAGACCGGTTTTCGGGTCCAGACCAGTGTTTCGTGTCCAGACCCGTGATTCGTGTCTAGTCCAGACAAGCAGACGGGTACAAGCAGTTTTTCGAGTGCACACTTTTCTTTCGGTTCCAGATCCGTTTTCCCGAACCAGAGCAGTTTTTCGGGTCCAACCAGTTTTTTGGATGCAGGCTTTTTTTCGGGTCCAGACCCGTTTTCTTGGTCCAGACCAGATTTTCGGGTCCAGACTCGTTTCTCGGGTGTAGACCCGTGTTTTGGGTCCAGAACCGGTTACCCGTTTCCTCAAAAGACGGGTGTTGGCAGCACTAAAATACGTTGGATAGAGTATTTTGTATACTAAAATATATATTTTTTATATTTTAAGTTATTTTTAGCCTTGGATTTCTTAAGTTTAAAAATATGCATTTTCTTAAAAAAATCCCTTTTTTAAACAATGTAAAAATTGTAAAAACTTTAAAATGACAAAATATTTTGAGCCTTAGATTTCTCAAGCTAAAAAATATGCATTTTCTTAAAAGAAATCGTATAAAACTATTTTGCAATACATTTTTTTTTAAATGAAAATTTAAAAAAAGTTTACAATGAAATGTCAAAAAAATACTTGAACAATAAAAAAGAGTAGAAAATTAAAGCTAAATTGATTTCGATAAAAAACCTATTTATTGTTTATATTTTGTCTATGCAATTTTGAGTATATATAAACAAATATCCATTATCTAAAATAAAATTTTTAAATATGTAAAATAAATTTGGTTTTGGCCGCTTATATAAGAAGCGGCATCACTGTGCGGCGGACGATCAAACCCAACTAAAGTGGCTTTAAAAAGCTTGACATTCATTTTATGGCCAATGGTTTTTCTCACAGGATATTTTTTTGCAAAGCGACCTTATTATTTGGCGGAAACGCACGCCACATTGTTTTCTTTTTTAAATATACGAATATATGTATACTATACTAAAATTTAATTTTATGATTTAATATATTGTAAAAGTATATATATTTATATATATTCATACTTAAAGAATATATTTAGCCCATTAGTTATATACTTACATTCAAATTATCTCCACTCATGTTTGAATTAACAAAAAAAACTTTTCCTTTTCAGCATTGAAAATTATTTTAAAACACACAGTAATACACAGTATATTTCTATATATAAATCTTATATTTCGCGTTTATAATAAAATACCCATTATTATTTCGCCGTTAGCAAACACCACGAATAAACATAATGTATATAATATACTATGTATAGAGAGGCCTGTTTGTTTAGTCGAGAACCGCAAAGTGTAAGCATATACATTCATAATTATGTGGTAATTATGCGAGAGAGATTCGGTAAGCAAATTATTATGCTTTAGTTTACAAGGGTGCTCAACCATCCCTCGGATTGCTTGTTTAGATTTTAATTCGCTTGAAATTGTAATAAATAATATATAAATGAAATACCGATCGATAAACACCACCATTATTCTACTTGATTAGCTATACTTTTTAGATTGTTTTTTTTTATTATGGGTGAATCATTTTAATTAAGATAATGTAATATTTTTACTTTTGATGTCTGATTATTATAAAGCAATTCTTGTAAATAATTGAAGAGGTTTGTTTTGTTTTCTTTTTCTATATATACATATATATACAAATGTACATTGTGTACATTGTAAATGAACAATATTTTTAATGAGCTTTATTGTGGAGTATTATTGTAGACAAGCAACAATGCTTTTGGAGTTGACATCAGCACAAATCGATATTCTCATACACGATTCAAAACACGATCCGTCGGCGCTGAATGGAGGACATGTCCTTTGTCCAAATGGTTATATTCTATATTATCTATCTATATATATATACATTATGTTCGATACTGATAGAATTCTAATTGAACCATCGTCGACGCATCCCAATGCAATTCAAAGATGTTTTGAATTGTCCTTATAATTAATTGAATTTATGAAACACATTTTATTTTATTTGGTTGTTTATTTGTTTACCAAAAAACTTGATTTAACCACGGATCTAACCGAAGATCTGGTTCATTGATTTTAGGCAATTATGAAAGAGGAAGCCACGAAAAGTCAAATTAGATGTCAAGTTTAGAGTCAGAAGTTTATCAAAAGAGTTATTCATGGTTAGAATTTAAATCAATCACTTTTGTATATGGAATAGGAATTTAAAGAATTTTCTAAGAAGTTTCTTAATTTACTTCCGAGGACTTATTGATATGGTTGAACCAAAACTTTTTTATTTTTAATCCAATCCCAGGCAGCAGTAGATGAAAAAAAAATGGTGTCCACCGAAAATACTTTTGGACTTTGCCCTCACTTGTATTCTTAGAAATATCATGTCGTCTAATTATTTTCTGTATTTTTTTATTTTTATTGCTGCTTTTGTTTAGGAGCATAAAACTACGATTAAAAATAGCTAATGCTTCTTTTTTTTGTCCATCTCCATATACATATATAGAAAACCGCAAATCTAATGTAATGATTATTCGTTTTTGCTGCCACTAATAATAAAATTACAAATTTACTCGCACACAAAAATTAATCGAATGAATTATTCATTTTAAAAACATACTGCTTCATTAGATTTTACACCTATCTTTTAGAGCTATCGGTTGGGGTTTAAATGTAAAATTATTTCTAGTGAAAACGCATGTTCACTCGATGGTTGATATTTCAATATAATCTTTTATTTAATAATTTTCTAGAACATATAATGTTGTTATGGTAAAACGACAACTTAAATAATACCAGTTGGTGCCCATTGTGGCAATGGTATCTTGCGCGGCTGTGTTGATGCCCATTTGTCGCTCTGCTTTCTTAAGAAAACCTGCAGCACTAACGAAGTTTGTACCGTTATCACAATATAAGTCGCTGCAGGCTCCTCGAAGTGATGTGAATCGTAAATACGCAGCTATAAAAGCATTAGTTGTGAGATCTGTTACTATTTCAATATGTACAGCTTTTGTAGACAAGCATACAAAAAGAGCGATATAACCTTTGGTGGAATGACGAACGAACTTGAATGGCACCTGAATAGTCCATCGCAGTATGCAAAAAAGCTTTGGTTGCAATTGTCACGCGTGCTGCTGTTACCGCGCTCATGCATTGGCGTCCAGTGGTGCACGTGTACCGAAAGCAGATGGAACATTTGTGGACATGATTGCTAAACTCTCTTGGTCCATCAATTATCCAATAGTTTCGTCTAAGGTGTGCGAGCATTAGGTTTGGCACACCGTGATAAGTATGCACTTGCGCATGTGCCACTAATAGTCTTGATAATGCAGATCGACGTGGAATGATTAATGGATTCCTCATTTGTTTTGTCAGACTCAACGTGTTGACAAGACGTCCTCTAACACATAATAAACTATCGCTGGTGAGCTGAGAGTTCAAAGAACGTAGCACACTTGACTTGTCGATGTGTAGCACACTTCGAATCCAAAATCGGTGCGCTGTAAGCAGCTCTTCAACACTTAGTGGCCCGGATGTCCTATTTGACTTTTAACGATCGGGCATTGCGACCAAAACGCAGACAATGTGCAGTCACCCTGTAAAACCAATACCAACTCGAAGTCTCGTTTATTAACTACCAACAGATGGTATGCCAGTGATTAGTAACTAAAAAATACCTTTAATTTTGACTCTTCTGAAATAGGTATTATGGAAGGGCAGTTTGGCCAGCAGCTCTGATGACACTCCAGCCATTTTGGACCGTGCCACCATAACGGGTGTGTGCGCAGTTCTTTAGGAGTCACGCCACGTGATGCACAGTTCTTCTGATACAACGTGACTCCAATGTTCTGCTGGGTACAGTTTTTGGATCTCACTAACCCGATTTCCAACAAACACGTTCCACCTGGTTGGGTGATCTTGTAACCATGCCAGAACAATTGTTGAGTCCGTCCAACAATGCACTGTAGGCGGCGACTCAAAATCCATTGCAGTGATGGTCTGTTTCATAAGCTTGGCAAGAAGGACTGCACCACAAAGTTCCAGGCGGGGCAATGACACAGATTTTATGGGTGCTACCTTTTTTTTTGAACACAAAAGTGTAACTTCTATAGTACCATCAGACTTCATCACTCGAGCATATACATAAGTAGGAAATGCC
The DNA here is from genome assembly GCA_010015015.2 of Bolitophila cinerea. Lineage (NCBI taxonomy): Eukaryota > Metazoa > Arthropoda > Insecta > Diptera > Mycetophilidae > Bolitophila > Bolitophila cinerea. The sequence continues at coordinate 5,907 of JAAAKO020036753.1, read as the reverse complement.
AATGTAGAGGCATCACAAAACCCAAACTCTGAGTTATTTAAATGTCCGATCCACCTGCGAATGCGGATTTCTCCAAGGCTAGTGAAAGAATTACGTAAATCTATCCACTCGGCAGCTAAAACTTCGTCATCTCATTCTAGGCTCTGTTTCCACAGCTTTTGGAATATCAGCTTGATGACTATAATCGCCGGGGCAAGCAAGCCTAGCGGGTCAAACATATGGGCTGAATCTGATAAAAAGCTTCGTTTAGTTGGTGGTATGTTACAATCAGTGAGCTGAACTTGGTAACCGAACTCGTCCGTCGCTGATGGGTTCCATTGAACGCCTAAGCTCTTGATGGTCTAATCAAGGTATAGTTTCAGTGGAACTTGACACTCGCGATGGTCCGCAGAAACGTTTTTTAACAATGCGTCCGAGTTTGATATCCATTTCCTCAATATGAATCCACACGAGTTCATCATCGAAATGAGCTGCTTTTGTGTTTGCTGGACAGCTCCAATGGGGTAGTTTTGTTGTTCGTCATTAGCGAGTTGACACAGAGTACGGATTGCAAGGTACGGTGCAGACGTCATGCCGTATGTTATTGTCTTCAATCGGTATGTGTGCATATACTGACTTGGAGAGTCTCGACACACAATCCGCTGAAGATTGCAGTCATCTGGATGTACTTCAATTTGACGATACATTGTCGTAAGCTCTTATTGAATTCTAGGTTCTAGGTTCTAGGTTTTTCTTTTTAGTTTAACTTTTATTTATTTGATAATTTTTCTTGCATTATGATCATTTGATCCTTAGTTTTACAAACTCTTTTAAAATTACATTATATATTAATCTACTGTCTATATTTATAAATAGCCATATTTTATTTTGTTACAAGGACTGTTTTAAAATGTTTCTCAATTCGTTCTTTTGCGGTATAATACTCCTGACCTGGTAATTGGGAGGATCTTGACAATACATAAGTTTCATCGTCTATAACACAGCCATCGAATTTTGTGGTACAAAATTGACTTCAACTTTTTAGCTCGGTGCTGTGCTTCCAGGTTCTTTGTGGAATTAGTGTCAGGTTCTGACTGTACTTTGTAAGTCTAAAGGACCGCAGCTGCTTTGATTTTGCGAACTAAATACTCACTGCAGCTTGCTTTTGGCGCAAATTTCCGATTCGACAGTCTTGGATTCTTCTCTAACAAAGCATCGATTTTCTTCGACTTCTGTAGGCATACGAAACCCTTTTTTCTTTCAGAACCGATTTTCGTGACAACGTTCAAGTATCTATCAAATTCCTTTAGAACATTTGATACCGTTTGAAACTTTAGCCTTGTTGACAATTGTTTTTTGACTTAAGAACTTCGAACAATTATTTCTAAATAGTTTTTTTCAGCGGTTTCGTCTCCTACAGTGCATTTCACCATTTCTTCACATTAAAAAAATCCATCCATTTAAAAATGGACCCCAGATAAATTTGAAGCTCTAGTTCATTTATGATTGACAGTCATGGAATCCATTCCATCCATCGTCGAGACGCATCCTTTCAATTTGATATCGATACCGAGCATTTGCGTTTCATCAAACAAACATCAAATAGAGATTATTAGGCAAAAAAGAGAAGAGCAAATAAAAAGATCTGGAATGGCTATGATAAAAAAAACACTTATTGTTTATTAATCTGTCAATATCTAAGAGCAATAATACTCTAGAGAATAAGTAAGGTAATGTTTTTGTAATAAACATCTATTTGAAAATGGGCATTCAAATTTGACGTGTCGAGTTATTAGACCAGTTTTGAGATGTTGTTATAGCACGTATTTTTAATAGTTCAAAGACGAAACAATTCCGGATATTTGTTAAAATGTATTGAGTAGACACCATTTTAAGTTTTCATCGTGTTCTTTACTATTTTACGAGCTATTTTATGATACAATTATTAAAATAATATTTGTTATTTTAAATATGCGCGCAAGTAAGCCATCTGGTGACGAAGAAAATAACTAAAATATTGCTTCGGATTGAAGAGATGTTTTTTACAAGTCCGTATATAGCAAAACTGGTCTTTTTCGTGACTATATACTGGTCAATATACTCCTGAAAAATATTTGCTTTCATATTAAAGTGCACATTTTTTAATTATAAATACAAATGGCCGCCAATTACTTTTTAATGGACTCGAAATGGCCACCAAATTAACACATATGGTCATTACTTGTAAAACCGACCTATAATGCTCGATTCAATTGTTTCGAGTGACTATGTTTGAGAATGCCATTAATAAAATGAAAGATTACTTTGTTTTCTTTGCGTAGCTAATTACTATCTCTAAAAAAACAGCATCCTTACTCACTCAAAATGGTGATTAAAAGAGGCAAGTGGGTGGGAGGTTTTAGGGTTTTTATGAAAATAGCAACAAATATGCATATCCACTATAGATAGGAATATTTTGTTTTTAATAAAATTGTAATTTTTGTAAATCAATACCTTTAATCAATACGTTCAAAATTGTATAAATTTTAGAGATTGTAGAGATTGTACCGACTTTGTTGCATTGACAAAAGAATGTAACTATAAAAACCAAGTCATTTAAAATATTTCTTTAAACTTAACTTGGAAAACGTATGTGATCGTTGATTGATTTTTTTACACCTTTTTAACCCACTTCCACATATTCAGCTTAAACTTGGCACATAGACTCGTTAGCACGAGACTTAAAAATATAAATAAATAAAAAATTATATATAAATATTTTTTTTTTGGATATACAAAAAAACACTTGGTAACAATGATATAAATACATTTTTTTATTAGTGGACTTTTTAAAGCATATTTTTTAAGAAAAATACAGCCCTAGAAAAAGAAAAAAACTTGAAAGTTATTGAAACCAGCTTTGTTTAGCAAAAAAATTATTAGTAATAATAATTTTTTTAGCATTTTTTGCATTTTTGAGCCCCGTTAAAAAAATATTTTATTTTTACTAAAATCTTATTAAATTTTATTGAGTAAATTTGAGCGAAAAGTTCTGTTCTTTATACTTATAGGCAAATTAATTTTACGTAAAAATATAGAATATTCTATTGCTGAAAAAGCAATAATTAAGGAATTATTTCGGTTATTAGCCTTGGAATTTTCGATTTTCCAAACATTCTTTATATTATTGACGACCTTTTTACTATGTTGATTAGGGTGGTCCAAGTAACTAATGTATTTACCACAAGATTGTGTTTCTAGTATATTTTTTTAAATAATTTAAATTAGCGCTAATCGTTTAAATGAATTTCGAGATATCTAGTAATAGTATCAATAATAAATATTATTGCATATCGATCCACACAATTATTTCTATTTTTTTTTAAGAAAATTAAATTATCTATAAAAATATCTAAAAAATATTGTAATCGGGTTAAAGATGACTAAGTTGTGATCAATCAAAGGTATTCAATATTCTTTAATTAAATAAACGAAGTTTACAGATAAAATATGTTTAAGTATAGACTTAATACGGTGCTAGGCTAATTCGTCCCGCACAATTCATCCCGCACAATTCGTCCCGACCACAGTATTTGTCCCCGTAAAATTCGTACCCGCACAATTCGCCCGAGCTCAATTCGTTCCAAAATTATAATAAAATAAAAATCAATATATCAATTATGGTGTTCAATGTAGATTAATATGATAAGTATACATTTTAAAAATAACAGTATACAGTAGACTATCGAATTTTAATACTGACAAGTTCAAGGCTATTCTTACTGCAACCCTGGGTTACGCAAGGTTTTAGGTGCCCACGCATTCAGGTCGGGCTACGCGGGCGGATTCTTTTTCATTGTGATTGTGAAACTGATTTGCTGTAGGCGCTGAAATTTAAAAATAAATGCTTAATGTGGCTTTGTGTATATCGTATAAGCTTTAATTTGCACTATCTGCCTCTCCTGCATATCTATCAAAAATTACAGGCTTACGAAAATACCTCATTTTTTGCTCTGTGACCAGGTGTTGCTTTAATTGTTTTGAGGAGTGTATAGGTTTGGTAGAGCTCTTCTGGGTTTTTCCTTTTTAGACCCGGTAGAAGGCGCTGGGTAAACTTTTATATCAAAATTCTTTTTTTATGTCCTATTGATCGGGGACGAATTGTTCTCGGGATGAATTGTGCGGGACGAATTGTGCGGGATTAATTGTAGTACGGGATGAATTGTGCGGGATGAATTGTGCGGTAAGAATTGTGCGGGACGGTCACCACTTAATACTTAAATAACATAATTATTATATTAAAATGTTTGTATCTTTTTTTATATTTTGTCCGATTTAAATGAGTAATGACTATAATTAATGGTAATTTTGTAGTATTTTAATTAAATTTATCAAAACTAGCGCGGATCGATTTACAAATACACTTTTTAATTAAAATATAAGTACTTCAGTGAACCTATCCTAAAATTGAATTCTAACTTTAAATTGCCCTTACTTTTAAAACCCTAATCCAATTATAAAATAACAACAGTTTAAATAAGTCAACACAAACAATTTGATTATTTTTGTTTGTAGAAATCAGCCAGCTTCTCCGGTAACCCTTCCATTAGCGCCTATATGTTGGCTTCTGAGACCTTCTTGCTGACTGCATTCCATTTATTTCTGAAATATTTCTCGTCTTTGGCTTCCATCTTTGATTCATTCAATTTTTTTTTGGTCAGAGCCCAATATCTCCAAACAGGCTGAAGCTCTGGCAAATTTAAATGGTTGGCTTCCTTTGGCACTATTTCGATGTTATTGTCTTTGCACCATTTGAGGGACACTTTGCTGCAGTGGCAAGATGCTAGATCATGCCGAAAGATATTTTGTGTTTTTTTAATGAGTGGCAGCATTCTTTTCTGGAGGCAATCTTTTACATAAATTTCACCATTAATTGTGCCAGTTGCTACGTAGCTCTGACTTCTAAGCCCACAAGTGCAAATCGCTTGCCACACGAGAAACTTCTTGGGGAACTTTGACTTTTGTTTTGTTTTAAATTGTTTCTCGACTTTTCCTCGTTTTTTTGCGGTATAATACTCCTGACCTGGCAATTGGGAGAATCTTGACAATTAGATAAGTTTTTTTCTTCCATAACACAGCAATCGAATTTTGAGAAAAAATCTGACTTCAACTTTTTAGCACGGCGCTGTGCGTCCAGGTTTTTTTTTTGGAATTCCTAACAGGTACTGACTGTACTTTGTAAGTCTTAGGGCCAAAGCTGCTTTGATTTTGCGAACTAAATACTTACTAATACGAACTAATACTTGCTTTTGCCGCCAATTTCCGATTCGACAGTCTTGGATTCTTCTCTAACAAAGCAACGATTTTCTTCGACTTCTGTGGGCATACGAAACCGCTTTTTTCCCTGACCGATTTTCCTGACAACGTTCAAGTCTCTATCAAATTCCTTCAGAACATTTAAAACCGTTTTTGTGAAACTTTTGCCTTGTTGGCAATTGTTTTCCATCGCGGATTTTCTTAATAAAAACGAACAATTATTTCGCGTATTTTCACTTCCGATGTCATAACTCAAACTATAGTTTACATAGAGGAAACAATATAAAAAAACATTTATCAGAAATTCTTTAACGCAAAGTATACTATATAATGTATAATGTATAATGTTTGTTTGTTTGGGAATTTTGTGTTTATACTGAGTTTTTGTATATAGTTTCGGAAGGGTTCTTTTAATACCTAAATCAAAGTTTTATTGCAAGCCTTTACAATTTTTGGGTAGACTAGACTTTTTTGAAGAAATTCCTTTTGACGAAATGTCGTGATATCGTTGAGTTTGCATAAATCGATTTGATTTCAAATGAATTTTCAAATGAATAATCCATAATAAAATAACAGGCCAAAAACATCTAGTCTTATTATTATTTCAAATACCTATAATTAAATGATGAATCC
>JAAAKO020036742.1:0-12627 GCA_010015015.2 Bolitophila cinerea | reverse complement strand
TATTATGTATGTGTGTTATAGACAGTAAATTATATATGTATGTTTTTTATAACTATATAGTTATATGTAGTACATAGATATATAATGCAATTATTTATTGTCACAAACCACTTATAGTTGAAAACATAATAAGTATCTTTAAAACATTTTCAATATATACTATATATAATACAATGCAAACACAAACTTATATCTATACTTTTATACATAAGACGGAAGGTGGGCACACGTCTCGAGCGCAATGCGTTTGTATATAGGTCAATCGCTGCAGCTGTGCAATGCTCTCCATATATGTATTATAAGTAACCGTCGGTAATAAAAGAAGTAACATTAGATCGATATTAAGGGTTTGCAAAGAATTTTTTTAATATTGATAAACATAAAAAATAATTTAAAACTTTAGATGGTTCGTTATACTTGTCTATAGTAAAGGCAAAATCTAAATAAAAAGAAAAAGCTTATATTTTGCATTTATGATAGGTCAGGTAAATTCCAAACGTTATTTTTTAAATTGATTATTATCTGTCTGGTATTGTGCTTCAAATTCATTTTTTTTGTTAAGTAGTTAGTTATGCACTAATCCTATGTTTCAACTAGCCATTATCCAGTGGACTGTATTTTTATATTTATATAAATCCATTACAATATAATTTATTCTTTTTATTGAGATTACTACAATTTTCATAATACTTTTTACATGCGCAATAAATTAGCATATTCTCTCTCACTCTCTCTCTATCTCTCTCTCAGACTGACGGTCTATGTGTCCACGCCGCTTACTATGAGTCCAGTCTTATTTTCTTCTTCAAATGAATTCTACGTGTCCGTTTGAGTGTATATTATCGTTGATATTGCGTCTGTCTGATCTACATTTTTTTTAAATTTTCGGATTGTTTCAACAAACAATTTGCGGAGCCTAGATTAAAAGTCTAATCGCTAGTATACTCCTGAACCAAAAAGCTATCGCGTGGGTGGACAAGTATTTACGCGTGATAAGGACTGCGAATACGATTTCGACATATTAGCCTTCGCAGGACACTGTGCCTGCGATTATCACTGTAAGAATTCTTCTCTATAGGTAAAAATATACTTTGTCAAGACATGTTTCCGATTTTTAAAATATCGACACTTTTGGTGCTTGAATTCAGCATGTACGAGGGCAAGTCTCAATAATTCTTTACAAAAACACAATATTTTGACTTGATTTATATTTATTTTTCAACATAGACACCTTTAAGCTTGATACACCGAGCCAAACGATTTTCTAACTTTTGCAAGCCGCCCAAATAATAAATTAGTTGTAAGCAGGTGTGTCATGGTGAAACAGGATTTTCTTCTTTTTCAAATGGGGACGTTTCTCCTTCAAGGCTTTATCAAAATTGTTTAACAAAGCACAATAACACTGCCCCCTTATCGTCCTTCCTTTCTCCAAATAGTCGATGAAGATTATGCTTTGCGCATCCTAGAAAACTGTGGAGTAGTCGCCTTAATTGGCCGTCCCGGACGTCTTTATCATTTGTGGATAAACGACCGCGTTTGAGCTAATTCACCCAATTGTAAAAAGTTATAAACGATGGAGCAGATGTGCTCTAAACTTCGTCCGACTCGGATTGGATTTATTTCCGGGTTTTGCTTTTCATATGAAAGTGTTTAATGACCGCACAAAACTGTTTTTTTTTTAAATAGCAAAAGTTATTTGCTTCAATCGACTGTTAAAGTCCACTAAATCCACACGATAGATATGGCTTCAAATTTGTCAGTTTGAAGAATGGTTTTGATGATGCGAGCGCATATATATTTTATTTTATATTATATTTTGTTAAGACTTATTGACTTACACTATAAAAAACTAAATTAAAACAGTTAAATATTTGTGTACGTATATTATATTTATACTCTAATTCATTATGTTTATTACCGATTTTATTTTATTTAGGGTGGCCAATGAAAATTACTTAGTATTAATTACCGGCCACTGTCAGCTATAGGAAGACTTTATAATATATAAAAACAAGAGAGTAATTTCCGAGATACAATAGTGTCTCATACTCACGGCTTTTATCCTATACATATATATTCTATTGAAGGTCGTTTCATATTAGCTACGCTGGTATAGAAGCCTTAAACAATAAATCATAAAATTAATAATTTGGTAAATCTATAACAATTATTAATTCGAATCTAAAGTATGTTCCTAAAAAAATGTAAAGCAACGTTATTAACCACATTTTTAAGTAAATATAAAACAATATATGGCTTATGAAGACTGGCAACTGGAAAAACAATGCATTTTTACTTAAAACCATTTTATTAAAAAAAAAACAAAATGATAAATCAAAAAAGTGTTTTTTTAATTATAGTCTTCATAAAATAATTGTATCTTTAAATACAAACTATATGCAGTATCATACGTATTGAGGTTATAAAGAACCGTTCAAATGAATTCTTCTACCGGTCAGCGACCATATACAGTAAATCATTATTACAACATCATTATAGCTGATAATTTTGAAAGATCGTTTTCTATGTTCGATATTGTGTTAAGATCAAAAAGCATATTTTTTTGTATGTTTATCTATGGCATTCAATTTAGCATTCACCTTAAAATGCAATATTGTACCCCAAATAATTGAAAATCTACCACAAAAATATATGTTTACCTAAAAAATTAATAATGTGCTCCTAAATTATATAATAATGTGCACCTAAAAAAACGCCCTAGCTATACGGACACAAAATTTATTTAATATTTATGCTGCGAAAGAAGCGCATTTTATTTATTGGTAAATTTATTTTTATTTTTTTTGGTTGCCATAGAAAATGGAATAAAAGTATTTATTAAATATGGGATCAGAGACCGTAGTGTAAATTATTCCTATCACTAATTCGAACATGTTGTTTCTAGATAAAGGCGTTTAATGATCTTTTGTTGTTCTTTAATCTATATAATCACAAATATTATCTTTTAATTGAAGATCGATTTTGACCTTTATTTAATTATCTAAAGTATTTCCACAAACACCGCAGCTTTGGTCTGCTATTTATTTCAAGCTATTGGATTTAACTATAATGTCATTGCAACAAAAATACAATGTTGTAGAAACCGATAAACGAAGTAATCAAACCACTAAATATCCTTAACCAAATGCGAAAAAACACTTATCAAATATAAAGAAAACAACAATCAAATTTTACGTACATTTTAAGAGAGCCTCTTTAAATAATAAGGCAGCATCCAATCTATAAATATGTCATATGTGGTATATATGCTTATAACATTGTCCGGGCATATTAATAAATCTTAGTCTCAAAGAAAAAGCGTGTGCTGTTTGTGCCAAAATTGTAGTGTGGCGACTTTATTAACATCTATTTAAGACCAGTTTAAACTTTAAAGTGATCAATTATTTATAGACAAGAACTGATTCATTATACAAATATATAAATATAATGCGTATGATGTAGATGTTGTATGTATAAGCAATATGCATATGAGACTAAGTGGACAAACGCCGAGATTATAATATGGTTGTCTACGTAAATGTGTACAGTACAGTGTGGTACATCTTAAATAATAAATTTTTATTATAAAAATTATAATTCTAATCAAAACATTACAATCCATGATTTCGTTTCGCGTCAATTTTTAAATACTTTTATTATTCTCAGAACTATTTTTTTTAGTAATATACCTAAAAATAGCCAAGCAATTCTGAAACAGGGTTATTGATTTTTTTTTCAAAACATATTCTACAATAGAAAAAAATATTAAAAGCCTTAAGATTTGGAATTTTAAAATTGGTCGTAGAAAATTCATTTTTGTAATTTTTTTATGTTTTTCGAAAATAAATATTTTAATTCTAATATTATTACACCAATTTTTGATTTTACAAATAACATTAGAATATACATAATTTATCCTAAAAAAAAGGTTCTAAAGAATATTTTTCCAAAATATATTTTTAGGTCCTAAAACAAACTCGTATTTATTTAAAATAAAATTATAAAATAATTCTAAACATAATTTTTGCCTCAAGTTATTAATTTTAATGCAATTTCTCCAAAAGAAAATTGTCTAAAACAAATTTAGTCAAACACCATTATTTTCAAATTCATTTTTCTAAAATTTGTTTTATTATCATTTAAAAAAAACTGTGTAAGAAACAAATATTTTAAACCATTATTCCGATAATAGCTGTAATTTGTTGGGCAATATATTAAAAAATATTTATATTATATGACCAAATAAAATATTGTACCATAAAAAAAATGTCTCAAAAACTTTTTTTTTGGAACAATAATTTATTTTTGTAACAAACATTTTTATTTGGTGACAAAAACAGTTTTTCCTGGTAACAATAATTTTATATATTTGTAACAACAAATTTTATATTTGGAAACAATTATGTTTTTTAAAAGGAACAATAATAATAATTCAATTTTTATTTCTTGGTGACGATCTACTGTGTAAAGACTTTAAATATAATACACACACACTTTTATAAGACTCAAAGGCAAAAGTCCGAATTCTATGATTTATATAAATTGTATTTTTAATTTAAATTAAATTGAAAGTCATCTTCGTCTCGTCTTTTCTCGAGCTTCTGTGTATGTGTGTGTCACATATTCGCTGTTCGTTTGTATGGATTTGTGTGTGTATGTCAAAAAAATTCTCGCGCAAATAAGCACATAAAAACCTTTTGGATAAAATACACACACACACTCTCAGTCACTTTAAAAAAGATGTCCTTGGTGAATGCCAAGGTTAACCCAATGATATTTTTGTGAATTGTATTTATATATTTCAACGTCGCGTGTGCGTGTATTTAACGAACAAAAAAAACACACACACACACACAAACACTCATTTTAATATCTCAGTTATAAAAACCACATATGCAAAATATTATATTTATATACCAATACTACATCACACACACGCACACTTTCAACTCACACATTAATAAAGTTTGTGCGTTTTGCTTTTTTGGATGCTTTACATTTTACAATATACATAAACAGAGATGTGTATATTAAAAGAATATGTCTGTATGTGTAGAATTGTATACAAATAACGCGTTAATGTGATTTAAATAGCACTGATTGTATATACGCACATTCCAGATAAAGAAGAATTTTTCGAGAATAATTTCAAGATATTTAAATATTTCTTTTGTATTTTTTTTCTTTGATAAACTTTTGTTTATTTTTTCTTATCAGTTTCGTTAGGATTATAAACAATTTAGAAATTTTTAGAAGTTATTTAGAAGTGATTTTTTGTACCTTTATTAAATTATTGGATTTATATGCAGGATAGTAAATTGAATAAATTAGTCAAAAAAATGAAGATGTTAATTTATAGTCTCCCCGTGTCTGGCCAATATTAATAAATGTATTTTGTTTTACAGAGAATCAAAAGGAATGCGTAGCAAAGGATCATGCTTCAGACGAAGATAATATCGACAAAGTGTCGTACGAGTGAAATGCAGAGTGTGTGAAGTGTAGTGGACAAATCAAAAGCAAATCATGATATCTTATATTCATAACACAGATCCCACTGAATACATAAGATATTACGTGCTTTCATAAAAAATCTTAAATCAAAAAATATCATGAAATAAATTGTGAAGGGCAAAACACGCACGCGAGGAGCTTCAGCCGAGAGTCAGATTCTAATCTTATATAAAATAAGTAAACTATTTATAAAAAGGTAAGAATAAACAAAAAATATACTGCAAGGCTTATTGACAATAAAAATGTAACTTCCCTTGCGGACATTGGTTAGACTAATTATGCAACTTTGATTGACTTTGTGCTATATATCATAGATTTAATCCTTTTTTCAATCGTTTGGAAATTTAAAATGCGATGGTTTTATCACATTTGTTGTTTGTTTTTTTAATATATTGTAGTTGAAAATATAAACCATATCTTACCATGAGAGATATTAAAAAAAAAACAATTTTAACATTCCTTACACAGGGCCTGCACCATCAGATATAAATTATTATTCTCTCAAAAAGTCTCGTGACATACATTATGTCTTCCGATATGTTAGGCTTTTATGTCCTGACATATTTATATCTAGGCGGCCGACTTTTGTTAATTTTATTATATGATTTTCAATCTATATTATCAAACGCATAAAAATGTGCTCGTATGTTTCCACTTCATTAACTTTGCAGATAAGATTTGCCGGACTAAAATATCGGTTATACAAGACTAATGCTAATAATTCCTTTGATCCATTACGGAAGCTTGACGATGATCAAAGAGAAGAAGTTAGTTTATTTAAAAAAGTACTACTTATAACCTTTGTTTGAGATAGGGTGATAACTGGCAGACAAATTGTGTTTTGATTTAAAAAAATACTGAATCAACATCCATAATATATATATATATATATATTGTAAAAGGCATGTTAAAAGCCATCGCTTTTATGTGCGTAATAAATATAAAAAATGGTGTGAAGAATTCTTCTAAAATGCAATCTTCTCAAGTGACTAAGTGGACTCTAAAGTCCGATTTGTATGGAAATGATGTCAAGCTTAGAGCAGTTAATTTTTGGGAAAGATATGAATTTCCAAACGGAAGTCTCCAATCACAAAATTCCAAAGATTATTTTAATCCATAAATAAAAAAAACCCAAAAGCTAAATCCACCAATACAAAATCCACAAACACAGAATCCACAAATACAAAATCCACAAAAAAATATTCTCTATTTTTGTTTATAACAGCACGAAGCTTTAATGTAATTGCTAATCCATTTAAATATTTTGAGTTAATTTCATGAAAATGACATGAAAATAAAAATAATGTATCATTTTAGGGATTTTAAATAGGAAGATTTTTATTTCGATATTAATTTTAATATTTTTTTTCGGCAAAATTCTTCTCAATTGCATAAATTTCACCTTTTAAAAAACGCAAAGGTAATTGAAGCGCTCTATGAACACTGGGCAGTGTCACTGATAGAAGAAAGCAATTGAGACAACCGCCCAAATAATCTATCTTAAATAATGAAGAAATAAAAATGAAATTAAGTATCTAAAAAAACTGTTTTGCAAAACATTAGAGGTCCTACAAAACAACAATAACAACAACTAAACATGAATATATTAATATTAAATACATAGCAAATCCAAAAATATACCATATACAGAAGTATCAATATATATTATATAGTAATATAAGAACTTTCGTACAATATGCAGTCATGTGAAATAGATTCATGTGAACATATAAAATATACTAAGCTGATTCACTTTCTCTATATATATATACCACAACTGACCGAGATCTTCTCGTGCTTTTATTTTAAATTGTGTTACGTTTAATCTTATTATTATTTATACATGCGCTCGAGATCAAGACTTGCGTATACTATATGTATATATATATATGTGCTGTACTGTACATACATATGAGTTATGCGTATAACGAGTGAATCGAATATATACTTTATATTTTATATATGTATAAATCCATGCAAAATATATTTGTATAACATACGTATTTCAAACGGGTTTTCGCAGTTTGCGTGTATATAATATAAATTCTAACTTCTTGAGCGCAAATTGTATGCAACACTTACACACACACACTGTCTACGTTTACATCAAGAAATATTACGAGCGTGTGTGTGTACACACAAAAAAAAACAACAACAAAAGACAGTTGTTTGCCTGTGTGTGTGTGTGTGTGTGTGTGTGTCGGTTATTTTGAAACAATATTGAAATTCAGTTTAGTTATTCTCGATAAACCATCGGATTAGTAGAATTATGCTAATTTAGTATAACTAAATCGCCTTTGGGCAGATTGTGTATATCTTTATACATATTATTTTCGTGAGTATTCAATGCAATTTATTTTTTTCAGAGTTATATTTAGAATACAAAATATATGTATATAATCGAAACCGTCGATACCAATCAAGACTCGCATACACACTTACACACACAAAAATAAAATGTATTAAATTACCTTATAAACACACACACAAGCACGCACTCGCTCTTTTCACGCGAACAGCAGCACAACTTTCAAAATGAGTCGCATATTTTTTTAAGACGTTGCTTGAGCCAAACTTTCTTACGCTCAAGAACCCAATTTTCGTATATATCGTGTCATTTTTTGCTGATATAATATATTTGTTAGTACATGAGCGCGATCGGTTGTATATTCATGTAGAAGTCGTCGGACACGTTAAGAATTCGAATATTTTTGTGTACATAATATTTGACCCCGATTATTAAGAGATGAACCTACTTAAAATATATTATCTGTGTTTTGTTGCTGGAGGTGCGACCGTATCATTCAAATAAATAATATGCATCTTTTATGCTTGGAATTATTGTTCTATTTCATAAATTATATTTTTCTCATATCCAGATATTTTAAGCACAATATCATATATTTTTCCTTTAATTTACCTTTTTAGCATAAAGTAAAATAAAAAATATATATTATATTTTTTGTAATTCAGTTTAATGCAAATGACAAAAACAAAATACAGATTATCACTGACGAAAGTTTTTTAAAAATCGATTTTGATTTTGTCTTTAATAAACCGTTATAATATTTTTGCTAGTATAAAAACACTAATTTTGAAATTTTCAAAAATCGAAAAAATGGCATTTTTAACATAAATCCTAGGTACCTTTAAAAAAGCTACTGTTGAAGAAAATGAATGGAAAGGTTACAAAAATATGGACATTTTATTTGGCTTAAATTAATATAAATAAAATGTTTTTTTGATTCATTGAATAAATGTTTGTTACCAAAAAAAGGTTTTGATTAGACTAGTGTACACACAAAAAAATATTGTCTTTAACGTAAAAATCTTATTACCTTACATTGTACCGAACCCAAATATCTTATTTAAAATCCCGTATTTTCAAAATCACTTTATGCAATATCTACAGGTAAATTTTTTTTTTTTAAATACCAAAAAAAAATATTAAAAGGTAAACCAAAATAAAAATGAATTCAAAATTCAAAAATTACGATAAAAAAGAAATACGTTTTTTTTAAATACGGGATTTTGAACCCATTGGTTTTTCATATAAGGTATTTAAGCCGATCCCGTAGCAAAAAAAATGTTATGTGTTTTTTGCAATCGAGTTTAATATCTTCCCGATGAGCTCGAGATTTGAAATTTAAAAAAAAGCTTTGAAATGGATGACAGAAACTAAAAAGAATCAATCGAAAAGTTTTTGATTAAAATGTGTTAAGCGCCACTTCTTTTAAGTTACACAATTGATTGGTGTTGACTTCTTGGTGGAACAACGATGCATACATTATCATTTAAATTACCAGTATAGAAAGACGGTAAAATCTAAATGAATGTTTCCGGCACACAACTCCCACTAATACTGTGGTGTGACTGCACCTGCCCAGTGGAACATGCTGTTGTATTGGTGTATTGAATATCATTTAACTTTAAAAAATTAAACAAATATATATTATTTGTTATTTTTAGAGATTTAGTGCAGAAAATTCTTTGTCTGACATTACCGCTCATTCATAAAGATATGGCAACACATCTAAAAATTGCAATTGGCGATAGTTACATATGTGCCTAATGCTTGGGACGTAATGTGTTTGGCGGAGATGTCTTGGCTCAAAACTCAGCTCGTCGTTATATTCATGTCTATGTCATAATTTATTCAAGATGTTTAAAATCGATAGCTAAATTTCACATGGTCAATAAAAGAAGAAAATATTTTAAAGCATAATAAACATTTTTTTTAAAAACAGGATGCATTTCACCTGAAAACGCATATCGTTGTATGAATACCGTAAGTAAGGTTTTATTTATTTGTTTTTTTTTTATTTTTAAAATCTTTCTTTTACTTGGTATATATGACCATCGATAGATTTTTCGATACTTTTTTAAACCCTCTTCTACTTATCTGATGCAGATCAAACTGAACAAAAATACTCGTTTGCACGGGACTATAAAAAATAAAAAATAAAATTAATAAAAAAAATAAAAATTAAAGTTTTTTTTGTTTGAAGTTTTTGTTTAATTAATGAAAATATATTTTTTAAATGGCTGTTAAAAATTAAAAAGTAATTTTAAAAATGCATATTTAAAAAAAACTTGTCATATTAAACATCCTACCAAAAACAAAGAGAGGTTTATTTTCTGTTGACTTTAAAGTTTGTTGTATTTTTATTATTTTTTTTAAACTGTTTTAACGGCCAAATAAACATTAAAAAAAATGTATGAAAGTTTTGTTTTTTTTAAATAAATCGATCTTTTAGTTCTTTCAGTATATATTTTTTAAAATAAACGTCACACGGTATTTTGGCTGAAATGTTACACACAATATTTCAAAAAGAAAAAAAAAGTTATTGGTATGTTTTTAATGCATATAATTTATTACAATAATAAAAACCAAACCAATAAAACATGACGTCCAAACGTATTCGATTTCACGTGAAATGCATCACAGACTAAAAATTTAAAAAATAATTTCTCCTAGCACCATACTGATATAACTTATTTCTATTTATTTTTTTTACTTTTTAGCCCGTTTTGTGCAGGTAATTATGAAAGTGGTCTAAGTCACTTTTTGATTTTATCAATTATATAGCCTAGCATATACTTATTGGAGACAGGCAAATTATTCCTTATAACAGTTTTTTTGAAAGTAAGTCGCTAACAAAGAAAATGAGACTTTGGCCACTCTGATAATCACCGGCACATTAGTGATGCACATACTTATTATACAGTTATTATTATTTTTTTTATTCATAACTCTTAATTTTTACATAATATACATAGTTTTTATTTACATTTTTATTTTTAAAGGAAAGGAGGGGATTGTGTTGTAGAATGGTTTTTAGTTATATATGTGTATTGTGCGTGTGTGTGTTTTTTTTAAACATAAGTTACAATTTACGGTATACTGTATTAGGCTTTTTTTTGGTGACATTTATTATTTATTTTGAGCAATCTTTTTTTGTGTGACAATAATGTTTTTTTTTGTACAATTATGATTTTTTTAGGCACACTTTAATAGTCTAATATATTTACTGATTGGGTTGACAATCAGGAATCGGAGCAAAACACTATGTTTTCACCTCGTGCACAAAAACAGTTACTGGTCGGTATTTTAATTAAATATATAAATATAAAATAAAAAAATATATAACAAAATATAAAATTTAAAAATGACTACTTTATCCCGTTAGAGTTGTTTTTTGTGGATTTCCAAAGTTGTATTAATATAATCATATCGCCAAACTTTACCATTCTGTAATAATAGTAATGTTGTTAGGTTATTCTATTAATTTTATATCTAATTTATATATAATTTATACATTAAAAATTATAAATTAAAAATTTGATCCCTTTAAGTAGTATTATGGAAATAATTAAAACGCACTATAACCGTTTAAAAAATGTATCCTTAAACAGGCTTAAACCATTATGACCATGACCAGTTTCCCACCAATAAATAAACAAAACAGAACTACTGTTAATTTATCGGACATGATTTCAAGCTAATAACTACTATAAAAATGATTTTCAGATATATTATAATTATTTTATTCTAAAAACTTATCCGCCGTACCAGACCGAATTCTTATCCACAAAATGTATAATTTTTTAATTCAAACAGGTACACACGCATGTGAATGTCGCCCAAGAGAAGAGTAACACATATTAACGCGTACGAGCGACGCCCATTCCATGTAAATGAAGCTAAAACTTGTTTTGAGCATGGAATTTGATGTTTGTGTTTGTGTGTGCGTGTGTGTTGACTGTTGTGTCTGCACACGAGATTTGATTGAAGGTATATTTTGAGTACTATAAGTTAGGTACCATCAGAGAGTAATACAAATACAATTACTACACTGTTACACGTACGCAAGACGCTGCTTCTACTTTTGTATAAGTAAAGTAGTTATACTAACCCAGATTTAACCGGCATCAGCACGCTTAAGCTTAGCGGCAGCGACGGCGGCATATGAACCTCTTAACCTACGCTCAGACTCACACACACTATCAAAAAATTATGTATTTCAAATAAACACACACACACAGACACATCACCATTCTTCTCTGCACTCAAGATGCGCGGCCAACACGGCCAAACGCCTTGACTTTGCGAGCGCATTATCTTCAGTCTATCAACTATATTATGTATGTTGTATGTATGATATACAATAACATGTTCTATGTTATATATCACGTCTATTTGATCGTCTTTGCGTGTATGTATGTATATATCAAATCTTTGGTATATAAAGTATATACGATCTTAGAGTCAGCACTCAAAATACACATACATCAGACAAACTCTTTTAATACACAATCGAAAATCGTGTGTTCTTCGCGCACACAAGAAAAGTTATGTGATACTTTTCGCTTTTTTGTATATAGATTTTATACTATACGTATTCACACACACAAACACACACACCAACACACGGCAGGCTAGTATGATGCGCGTGTGCTCGCAATTCATTCAATTTCCCTCTCTTTTGCAGCATGCAGACCTCATTTTAGTTTCATTCTAGTTAAACTTGTCTTTTCGTATTTGCAAAATATATGTATATATATATATATATATTATATACCATATAATATATATATATATTATCTACAATACAA